>JADMNL010000037.1:47015000-47107500 GCA_016271365.2 Neoceratodus forsteri | reverse complement strand
GGAATTTCTTTCATAGCTTGTGCGGTTACTGATATATTGGCAAATTAGTGTTACAAGGGTTCCTTTTCAACCCTATGGGGCTACTGTATGACTCTGTTGTTAAGTGTAAGTGGGACCGCGCTCCCACACATGCATATTGTTATGCACAAATGGGCAGCTTGGGGGGAGTGCAGGGCCCGAAGGGTCTACGCTCCCACCAACACATACCAGTTACATTACACTTTCCCCAAAACCTTTTTAAAAACTTTGCCAGTGCACTGTAAATAAATGGTTTGGTCTTTTGGCTTGAAATGTGCAGGGTATAAAGGGGGTATCCCAGAGATGTGACTTATGCTGTTTAGGTGTAAAAAATGCTATCGGTTCCATAGACATACCATTACAAAGTTGAGATTTTTCCCATAGGATGATACTGTGGCACCCACAATGCGTTTTGGTGCCTGTATCTCGGAAACAATGCAAGATACGGATTTACGGATTTAGTTCACCTCATCTCGCACGGAGGTTTCAAATTCCTGATTACAACGGCAGTGGAATTTTTTTCATAGCTGCTACGGTTACTAAGATATTGGCAAATTAGTGTTACAAGAGTTCCTTTTATTGGTTTATAGCTTTTTTTCCGGAGCTTAAGAGACATACTGTCCATACTGCTTGCTACATTTGTTCTCACTATATCCCTGTATGTTATTACTAATTAGGTATTTGTCCAGATTTGTTTTTAAAGTTTGCATACTACTGCTAGCCACTACCTCTAGTGGCAAACTGTTTCAAATCGGCACCACCCTAACACTAAACCAATGTTTCCTCCAAGTTGTTTTGTACCTTTCCCCAGCTAACTGTAAGGGGTGCACTCGAGTCTGATATTTCTGCTCTCTGAGCCCAAGTCCCAACTTTTCCCATAACCTTACATCTGAAAGTGCTTTGAAAACCATGCACATATCGCCTCTCAGTCTGTGAAACACCAGTGTGTACATCCCCAACTCGGTTAACCTCTCATGGTAATTCTTTGTCTTGTACTTAACTTGGTTAACTTGGTATATATAGACAAAGTAGGCTGAAGGCCGATTTAATTGTCCCCATCCCATAGTGAGTTTATTTATTGACAATCTTGTGTAGTAGATATTCATCTAACCTTCTTTTAAATATATCTAACGACAAAGACTCCACTAAATTCCCAGGAAGATTATTCCAGATCATTGGAGTACGTACATTGTAAAAATTTTGATGCCTGGTGGTTCATGCCCTGTGTATAAATTTGTCTGTCATGTGATCTTAAATTAACTTTCTTCTGAATCCTTTTTATATTACATTGTTCCATTAATGCCTTATCCCTCAAAATTTGGTACAATAGGAGTAAATCACCTCTAATTCTTCTGGTCTCTAAAGGGAACAGATTTAGACTCATAAGTCTTTCAGTACACTCCATATGGTTTAGTCCCTTAATGGATTTGGTCATTCTCCTTTGAACTCTTTTTTTTTTTTTTTTTATGTAGTTGTTTAACCAGGTATAGCACACTAAGCTGGAAGCTTTTTTACAGGAGCGACCTGGGAGCACAAGGAGGTAAAGTGACTTGCTCAGGGCCACACAGTATTCAAGTGGAAGCTGTGGGATTCAAACCCAGGTCTGGTCTGCTGGATGTCACCAGATTTGCAGCTCAGAGCCTTAGACCACTGCGCTATACTGCCTCCTCTTTCAATCTGTATGATATCTTTTTTAAGATAAGGGTTCCAAATTGGGGATCCTTAATCAAGGTGTGGTAAGACATAAGTCCTGTATAATTTAAGGACACAGTCTTTATTCCTAGAAATAAAAGCCCTTTTAATGGAATGAATAATACTATTGCATTTTCCCACAGTCTTAATTATATGTGAACCTGGTGACAATTGTGAATTTATCCATATTCCAAGATCTTTTTCGCATGTGCTATTTTTTATAGGTTCTCCATTGAGAAAATATGGATATCTGGGATTCCTTTTACCAAAGTGTATCACTACACACTTGTGTTACATTTCATATTGTTTATTTCACCCCATTTTTTTCAATTTTCTTGAGGCTATCACTTAGTTCTTTATACTTTGATAATGAAGAAACTTCCCCACCTACTTTAGTGTCATCTGCAAATTTAATGCTGACTGAATCTAGACCACAGCCCATGTCACTGATGTATAAACCAAACAAAATCGGGCCCAGCACTGAGCCCTGGGGAACTGCACTTAAAACATTACCCTCATCCGAGAGAACAGAATTTATTCTAACTCTTTGTTTTCTATTTGATAACCAATTCTCAATTCATCTTACTATATATGTATTTAGACCTAGATTTGATAATTTCAGAATAAGTTTATTGTGTGGGACCATATCAAATGCTGTTCACAAATCCAGGAAAATTACATCTATTGGTTTCTCTTCATCCAGATTACTACTAACATGGTTGTAGAATGATAATAAATTGGTGTTACATGAGAGTCTTCTTTTGAATCCATGTTGAGTTAAATCTTGCAATCCCAATTCAACTACATTGTTCTCAATTTTATTTTTAATCAACCTCTCCAGAATCTTACAACAAATTGCTGTTAGGCTAACTGGTCTATAATTTGCCACATAAGATTTGTTTCCCTTTTTATGTATTGGCACTATTGTTGCACTTTTCCAATCAAGAGGAATCATACCGGTTGAAAGAGATTTATTGAATATGGTGGTCAAAGGACTTACTACCACATCAGAAAGATGTTTCCAAACTATAGTATCTATATTATTTGGACCTGGGAAGGATGAAGTTCGTAGTTTAGATAATTCCTTAAGTACCATATCTTGACTGATACTAAAAGCTTCAGAGTTAATTACACTGGGAATAGTCACATTTGATTTGTACACCTGATAGATTGACGTGAAGTAATTATTAAAACTGTTTGCAATTTCTTTATTACTGTCTATTATTTCTCCATTGACTATCACTGAATTTATTTTTTTCCCAGTTTGCTTATTATTGATGTATGCATAAAAGGCCTTATGGTTTTTATTGGATGCTAATTTATTCTCAAGTTTTAACTTTCCTTTTTTAATAATGGATTTCAAGAGTCTCTGTTGAATCCTATATTTACTTAGGTTATTCGAGATTCGAGATAGGAGGGATTTATATTTTCTGAGGCTTTATTTTCCTTTCTCATTTGCGCCTTAACATTTTTATTAAACCATAATGGAATAATACCTTTTTTACTTTTATCTTTACACCTTAGGATAAAGTAATGTACTGTTTCTTGAATTTTTTATTTTAATTTCTCCCACAACGAATTAACATCTAATTTACAGTTGTTCACCAATCTATTTTATTAAAGGCTTCTATAATTTTCATCCAATTTGCTTTTTGTAATCAAATGCTAAGAAGGATCCTTTTGATTTTGGTTTTCTGATATTGATAGTACACTCCACAATCTTGTGATCACTGCATCCCAGATGGGAGATAATTTCTATATTACTAATTCTATCTATAGAGTTAGTTATCACCAAGTCCAGAATATTTCTCTGGCTGGTAGGAAAATCCACCATTTGATGACAACCATGAGATGCTAATGTGTCAATCAATGATTTCTCAAATACGGTAACTCCTTTCATTTGGTCCCAACAAATGCCTGGTACATTAAAATCTCCAAGAATTAGGATATCACCTAAACTACTGTACATACTTTTATCAATTTCGTCAATTAAATTACTATTATAATTACTGTTACTATCAGGGGGTCTATAACAGATCCCAAGTACTATTTTGGGTGAATGAGGAAATATTAAGCTTATCCATAAAGTTTCAGTTATACTTTCAGAGGTGAAACGCTGGGCAAGCACAGGGGCTTTCTTGATTTTTTGAACATTGGATTAACCGTACTCCAGGCCCACAACAAACTGTATAGCATATTAACTGGAAGGGGATCCACCGACTTTCTTTTGTTCTCACCAATTAGGGCGTCCACCAGTTCTCCATGTGGCACCTTGTCAAAGGCTTTGGAGGAGTCCAGAAAGGTCAAATCTACCAAGTTATCCTCATCCAAGGCTCTACTAACATTTCCATAAAATTCCAGATTTATCTGGCATGAACGGCCACTTTTAAATCCATGCTGAGTTTCATCGATATCACCCCTCTGTTGCATAAAATCCTCTATGTAATCCTTTATGATCCCTTCCAGGACCTTACCCAGTACTGAAGTTAGGCTACCTGGTCGATAATTGCCAACATCCTGCCTAGAATCCTTTTTAAAAAATAGGGACCACATTTGCCCCTCTCCATGCATCTACCACTTCCCCTGGTCCAGTGATGCCTGGAATACCGCTGTTAGTGGCTCAGCCAGTAGCTCAGCTAGTTTGATGATTACTCATGGGTGAATCCCATCTGGTCCCAATGACTTGCTCAGATTTAACTTGAGCAGTCTTTTTTTGACATTCTCAACCTCTAATTTGGGTGTACTTTGATCGTTGTCAAGATGTAGTTTATTCCCCAGGGTTTTGGTGTTATAGACTGATGTGAAGTAGCTATTATATCTGTCGACCATCTGGATGTTATCCTGTACTAGGTTCCCTCCTGGATCTTTAAATGGACCTATAATTTGTGTCCCCCCTTTCTTGTTACTGATGTAATTCTATAACGTTTTATAGTTGTCCTTGACCTTTCCGACCAGTCTCAGCTCATATCTCTTCCTTGCATCTTTAATGGCTTTTTCAGTCTTTAGTATTATTTTGTACTTTTCCCAGTTTTTTTCATGCCCACTTCTTCTTGCCTCTACACAAGCTCTGTTCTTGTTCTTTATCTACCTCTTGACCTTGCCGGTCATCCATGCTGGAATCCTTCCTGACCTGTTATACTTTTTTTGGCTGGTGTTTGTTTACCACATGGTTTATATTAACCTCCAAAGTCTCCCACATTCTCTGTACAGATTTGTGCTGAAAGTCAGCCTTCCAGTTCCACCTATCAAAGTCATCCCTCAGTATGTTGTCGTCTACAATGTCATATATTCTAATCAGTGTGCTGCCCGACACTCCAGTTTCTTGCCCCACTAAACTAAATTCCACCCTGGCATGATCACTAGAGCAGAGTGGGGTGGTGACTTTGCACTGCTGTATTCTGTCTCTGTCATATTACTTAATACGAGGTCCAATACAGTATCCCCTCTAGTCTCGTTTTGCACATATTGTTCTAATCCTGCAATGCTAAATGCATCCATGTATCTTGCCTCAACTGATAATTTCGCATTGTAGTTTTCCCAATCAATACTAGGTAAGAAAAAAATACTCACCATAGTAATGTTGTTTCTTCTAATGGAGTCCTGCTGTATTCTGACTATATGCAGTTTGCCCCAGCACTTGAACTGCTCCAGAGAGGAAAGGGTTAACTCTATGCAAAGGCATAGAACGTTGAGCTCGAGCTCGGTTTTCAAACCTCTGTCCCAGGTATTCCTGAGTGTAACCATCAGATTCTTATGAGCACTAAACTAACTGACTAACAACCCAGAAACTGTTTTAAAATGTTCTGCCAAAAGGCAATAAACATAAATGTAGGGTCCAAAGACTCAAGTCGAGACCCCAAAAAAAGAATCCCAGTAGGTAATAAAGTATATAACAATAAAATATATAATAACAAAAAACCTCATTCAAAGAAGAGGCAACTAAGTACACTCCTGAGGTGCAGTACTGCACCTGCCCATCCACATCCCAAAACTACTAGGTTCCAGGAGGGGAGGCAGGGAGGGAGGTCAGAATACAGCAAGACTCCATTAGAAGAAACAACATTACTATGGTGAGTAATTTTTTCTTCAAACCATATGAAGTCTTGCTGTATTCTGACTATATGCAGACTACCAAGCAGTACCCCCAAGGAGGCGGGATCCACAGAACCTATTTTGGGAACAGACTCTGCAGTACCGCTGTGCCAAACCTAGCATCACTTCTTGAGTGGATGTCAAGGGAGCAATGCTTAGTAAATGTGTGAACAGTCTTCCAGGTGGCTGCTTTACAGATTTCCACTAAGGGTATATCCCTGGCAGCTGCAATCGAAGCAGTTGTACCTCTGGTGGAATGAGCCCTCAGGTCTGATGGAGGCTCCTTCCCCAATTCTGAATAGCAGAATTGTATGCAAGAGACAATCCATCTAGCAATAGTTCTCTTAGTGGCAGGTTTACCTTTACACACCTCCCCATAAGTAAGAAACAGCTGGGGGCAGTCATTTCTATGGGGTTTAGTGGATTCTATGTACTAACTCAGAACCCTCTTTACACCAAGACTGTGCAATCTCCTTTGTCCGGAGGAGTGATCAGTAAAAAATACAGGTAGTGTCATAGATTGGTTCAGTTGAAAATCTGATACTACTTTGGGAAGGAATTTCCTATTTGTGCGAAGGACCACCTTATCCCTGTGAAATGAAATGAAATCAGGTTCCACTGATAAGGCCTGTAGCTCACTGATTCTCCTGGCAGAGGTGATAGCAACCAGGAACACAGTTTTCCAAGTCAGGTATTTGAACTCAGCTGAGCAAAGTGGTTTGAAGGTAGGCTGCATCAGCTGTGCAATACAGATATTCAGGTCCCATAGGGGAGTAGGATCCCTGAAGGGAGGGTTGATATGGATCAAACATTTGAAAAATTTCTTGAAAACTGGGTGGGATGCTAGAAAAGAAACTTTCCCAGCCGAAATAAAAGTAGAAATAGCTGCCAAGTGCACCTTGAGGGCAGTAGGCCCATTAAGGTGCACCAAATAATCCAAAGCAGTGGCAATGTCAGCTGAGTCCGGCTGAATGTGCCTCTGGGAGCACCAGAACCCAAACCTCTTCTATTTAGAACTATAGGTTTTTCTAGTGGAAGGCTTTCTACTAGCCTTAAGGATATCCAGAGCTGACAGAGAGATGCAGACCTGCATATTCTAGCTCTTCAACAGCCAGGCCTTGAGCCTGAGTGAGTGAAGGCTGGGGTACAGAATCCTCCCCTGAGAAGAGGTGAGGAGGTTGAACTGTCTGGGAAGGCACAGAGGTACTGTCACTGATAGTGACAACAGTAGAGGATACCAAGGTTGTCTGGCCCAGGCCAGGGCTACTAGAATCACTATGCAAGGTTAGGATCTGATCTTGACCAGAACTCTGAATATCAGAGGAAAGGGAGTAAAAGCATAGAGAAACCTGTTGGTCCAATCCAACAGGAGGGCATCTAGAGGAACAGACCCCAGAAGAGGGGGTCTGCAGCAAAACAGAGGGAGCTGATGGTTGTCCAGGGCTGCAAAGAGATCTATCTCTGGAGTGCCTCATCTCTTGAAAATGATCTGAAGAATGAGAGGATTCAGGGCCCATTCGTGGTGACTTTGGGAAATCCTGCTGAGAGCATCTGCAAGTACATTGTCCTTCCCTGGGAGATGCACAGCAATCAGGGAAACCTGCAGGAAGCAAGCCAGTGACCATATTTTCATGGCCTCGGTGCACAAGGCCAAGGACCAAGTGCCCCCCGCTTGTTGACGTACCACATGGTTGTGGTGTTGTCTGTCCTGATCGGCACCACTTTCCCCAGAATTACATTTGAGAATGTCTGAAGTGCCAGAAAGACAGCCCTGAGTTCGAGAAGGTTTATGTGTAGAAGAGACTCCTGATGAGACTAAGTTCCCTGAGCAGTATGCTGATCCAGGTGGGCTCCCCATTCCAGCAGGGAAGTGTCTGTGGTGAGAATCACTGTGGGAACCTGACTGAGGAAGGCAATCGCTTGCCTCAAGTTGTCCTCTTCCAGCCACCACTGGAGGGCCTGAACCAAAGTTAGAGACACTGGAACCAACTTGGAGAGGGGATCTTTTCTCTGAGACCAAAAGGCTCTTAGATGAAACTGAATCTCTCTCATCTGAAACCTTGCCCCATGCACTACTGCAGTGCAGTCTGCCATGTGGCCTAGCAACCGCAAGAAGTCTCCAGCTGGCCGAGACACAAGTGAACGAAAAGAGGAAGCCAGAGTGATGAGGGATTGGACCCTTAAGAGAGGAAGAAAGGCCTTGGGCTGAACAGTGTCCAGCTCCACTCCTATAAATGTGAGAAGCTAGGTTGGTTCCAGAACAGACTTTTCCAGATTTAGAATGAATCCTAGGGAGTGCAGAAGGTTTTGAGTGACCCCTAGAGCTGACCTGACTTGGTCTGGGGACTGGCCTACTATGAGCCAATCGTCCAGATAGGGGAACAGTAAGATGCCTTGTTTCCTGAGGAAGGCCACCACTACTGCTAGATACTTGGTGAATACCCTTGGAGCAGATGTTAGGCTGAAAGGCATCGATCTAAACTGATAATGGCCTGAGGGTAGTTCAAACCTGAGGTACTTTCTGTGGGACTGTCTGATAGGTATGTGGAAATAAGCATCCTTGAGATCCAGGGAGGCTAGCCAGTCCCCTGGTCTCAGAGAGGGAAGAATTAATCCCAGAGTCACCATACTGAACTTTGGCTTTAATATATGTTTGTTTAGGTATCGTAGATCTAGGATGGGTCGCCACTCCCCTGTCTTTTTTAGGGTAAGGAAGTACCTGGAGTACAATCCCTTTACCCTGTGAATGAAAGGTACCTTTTCCACTGCTTGCAGAAGCAGTAGAGATGAGATCTCTGTCTTCAAAACCTGTGTTTCCTCTGGAGAGGAAGGACAAAAAGCCTTTGCTCTCAGCCTTGGAAACCTGCTGAAGCTGAGAGCAAGACCCTGGCTCACTACTTCCAGGACCCACTTGTCTGAAGTGATAGACTTCCAGGCCTGGAAAAAGTAAGCCAGTCTGCCTCCTATAGGGATTGGGGAAGCGACCCCGACTGACCCATCAGGTCTGTTTTTCTTTGGCTGTAGCGTTCCTATATGTGGTCCTGTATTCGTCCATCTTTTTCATGTACGTTTCTGTTTGTTCCCCAAACAGAGAGTTACCGGTGATGGGAAGATCCATGGCCTTGGTCTGGGTATCCTGAGACAGATTGGTAAGCCTGAGCCAGGCAAATCTCCTCATGGAAACAGATGTAGCCATAACTCTAGAATGAACATCATTCAAGTCCACAGCAGCATGAAACTGGACTTTAGAAGCTTCGATGCCATCCACAGCCACCTGCTCCAGCTGCTTGGCCAGCTTGGGGGGGGGGGGGGCATTTTTAGCCAGCTCCAGAATCGTATCCCACCTAGACTTCTGGTATCTGGCTGTATATGTCATGTAGTTGGATTGCCTCAGTCCCAAAGAGAATGCCAAGTACTGTTTCTTAGCCATGGCATCCACTTTCCTGGAATCCTTATCTAGGGGGTGAGATGCCAAGGGAATATTAGCCTTGTCACAGGTTGAATCTTGCACTACCTCAACATGGCTGCAATGATTGGTAAGGAATTCCATCCCAGGGCCTGACAGGGCATATCTCCTGTCCATCTTCTTATCCACAGGAGGTATGGATGTTGGAAATTGTAGTATTTTTGGGGTCTGTTTCCCCAGGGACTTGTGCAGAGGGATAGACACCCTTTTGGACTCTGGGACATCCAACATCTCAACACAGTCAGGCTCCTCCTGATCCTGTTCAGCTTCTTCCATAGGGAGCTGAAGAGTTTCAGCCACCTTCCTGTAAAACAAGAAGTGGGAAGGGGACTCAGAAAGCGTGGGAGGAGACACATTGGAAGGCCTGTCTGGTGAGATGTCAGGCTCAATAGGTTCATCTAGGCCTTCGTAATCTTCATCTTCATCATCTTCGTCTGCTTCCCATTTGCCCTCATAAAATGCCTCAGGGTCATATTCAGAAGCAGGAAAGTCCAACCGAACCGACCGTCCCTGAGTCGGTGCCGGTTCGGTCGGAACTTGGTGAAGCGACTAAACAATAGCAATAACTTTGGCTATCTCGTCGGCGGTCGGAACATGGGGACCGGGATCTGAACCGGCTGACTTGCGTTTTCTCTTTGCAGGAACCAATTCCACAGAATCGGCTCTCGTCTTGCCCGAGGGGGTATCACCCAGGTCAGTGGGCACCCCCTCAAGTTCGGTCGGAACCGAACCGGGCTGGCCATCCAGGTCAGCGGATTTTTCGGCCTCCCTTTCCTTCAGCCTACTTAAATGTTTTTCAGCAGTGGCTTTAGGAAAGTGTTTGCAGATTTGGCAGTCTTCCTTGAGGTGGTCAAACCCCAGACAATAAACACAGATGAGGCGGGGGGGGCAACCTTGGCAAAGGCCTCCCTACACTCAGCACAGTACTGAAACCCAGTGGGCCCGGTTTTCTTTTTGGGTTTCTCAGACATGCCTCAAAAGAACCAAGTTACCCTTACCAGCATTAAAGCCAGCCAACTTACAAAACCTATCAGTTCCAACTGCGTCACGGGTCGGTTGGAAAAAAAAAAAAAAAAAAGACAAAATTTGTCGTTTTTTTCAGGAACCGATAGATACTGGAAACCACACACAAGATTTTTTTTTTTTTTTTTAAACTTAAATAGACAAATTACTTCGGTTCTCAACCGGATCAACCGGGAAAAAGACGAACAGAAAAACAATTTCTTCAAAAAAAGCACTCTACTACCTACTAACACACTTACTGTACCGGGACAGAGATGTGGACACTGAAAATAAAGAAACAGTGTGGAAAAAAACGACCAATTTTTACTGTGACCGAACCGAAGTGATGGAGAAGATCTCTGGAGTGACTTCTCAGTTAGGCGGAGTAAAGAATCTGACGATTACACTTAGGAGTACCTGGGACAGAGGTTTGAAAACCGAGCTCGAGCTCAACGTTCTATGCCTTTGCACAGAGTTGACCCTTTCCACTCCGGAGCAGTTCAAGTGCTGGAGCTAACTGCATATAGTCAGAATACAGCAAGACTTCCTGTTTGAAATTAAAATCCCCAAGCAGTATGATGTTTTCAGGGGGTTGCCATGGATTCTATTAGTTCGTATAATGCTGTATCAGTTTTTTGAGAAATTGATGGTGGCCTATAAATCACCCCAAAAGAAATTCTGGCACTGCCTTCCGGGGTTACTCTAATCCATATTTGTTCGATACCTTTGAGTACATTTGTTTCCATTTTTTCAGATATAATATCTACCACATATATGGCAACTCCTCCCCCTTCTGTCTGGCCTATCTGTGCAGTGCATCCAGTATCCAGGTATATGCCTTTCCCATGTATTCTCTTTATCCCACCAGGTTTCAGTTATGGCACGTATCTGAATGGCATCTGTGTGCAATGTGTATACCAATTCATCAAATTTTTGTATCATGCTCCTAGCATTAAGAGTTAAACATTTCCAAGTGGAATTAATCTTGACCCTGCAACTGTGCTACTTGTTGCCCTTTTTATTACCTCCCTCATGCCCTCCCTGGGCTCAGTTTAAATGAGTGTGCAGTGCCCGCTTGATTTCCTGAGCCAAGATTCAAATCCCCTGCTTGTTTACATGTAGTCCATCATTTCCACAGAATCTGGGATTACTAAAACTCTCCCAGTGGTTTATAAATGTCATCTCCTCCTTGTGACACCACCTTCTCAGCCGCCCGTTTAGCTGCCTGATTTTCCTTGTTCTTGCAGTACCCGCCCTCGGGACTGGGAGTATTTCTGATATTAGGACTTCATAGCCCTTTGCCTTGAGTGTACTGCCCACCTCCTCAAAATCTCTTTGGATGTCAATGAGTTTTCTCCTACCCACATCATTTACTCCCACATGTAGGACTGTGACTGGTTTATGGCAGTGTTGTATTAAACCTTGGAGTAATTGTTTAATGTCACCTATCCCGGCACCAGGTAGTGTGCTGACCCTTGTATGCTCATTTCTATTTCTACATACTGTATGGTCAACATGTCTTAACAGGGAGTCCCCTATTAGTACATCTTTGAGTGCTGACTGGGTTTTAGGTGGTGACCCAGTTGATTCATGTCTGTCAGCAGACTGTGAGGTGTTTCCCACCTTGGTGGTTACTGGGGTACAAGCTGGCCCTTGAGGGTCTCTATTTGCCAAAGCAGTGCTATCCACCTGTTCATCTTCCACTAGTATGCTGAAGCGGTTTTGCATGGTTAGGTTGCTTGCCCCTCCTATGTTCTGCCTCCCTTTTTTTGATCCCTTACGGATCAAGAACCAATCCTCCATATCATCTGTTTGTTCCCCTGATGCTGGTCCCTTGGGTGATTCTATTATTGCCCTGGGTGTGTCTCCTGAGTCCCCCAAGTCCCCTGACAATAGGTTGGGACCTGCGTGAGTACTTTCTACAGCTGTGTCAATGAATTTCTCCAATAAGTTGATGTAATTTTGTATTTGTATCCTTTGTTGGGAGTGATTCAATTTCTTTATATAAAACTGCAATCAATTCACATTTATCACAGATAAACCCATCAAGCGGTTCCCCCTCTGTATACATGCAGAAGTCTGTATATACTTTCATGTTCTCCATATTGAATTTTCCAATGTAGTTCTGCCCGTTTTGTACACTGCCTATTTAAGTTTTTTTACCCTCTTAACAGTCTATACAGTATTTTAAGGTACAGCTATTACCTGACTGGAATTGCCTACTGGCTGCTCAGTGTTTGCCCTAGCACCCCAGCCGCCACAGCTGACACACGCCGACTGCTGTACTCTGCACGCCGTATGAAGGCCGCTTATAAAGGTTTAAACTGAAGTATCGGCCCACCTTACTTCCAGTTTTGTGGTCACAATCAAACAGTAAAAAAGGTACATTTAAAACTAATAGAGACACAATACATGCCCCTTTCCTCTTTGTCCACACTGGAACTACTGGCAACCCTATCCTTCAAATGTGTGTTCAAGTACCGTTACTTGGGCTCAGTGGACCTCCAGCCCACCTGAATCCCACAATGCTTCAGTACACAGGAGCCTCTCTGGTGGCTAGGTGGCTCACACACCCCACCAGCTGCCTAGGGTACGTCCTGGCAGATTCCTTCTCTCCCCAGAGAAATGCTCGAAACTGCAGGAATTACAGTAAAATACCTCCACAGGAGAGATACACATAATGTGCTGCACTCCCCTACGAATAAGCCTCTTTTAATTCTGTCCCCACTTGCTTGGGGTGTCGCTTTATCAAGGGTCCGAAACCAGAAGTATTGTTCTGCCTTACTTCCAGTTTCGCGGTCACAAGCAAACAGTAAAAAAGGCATATTTAAACTAGCAGAGACACAATATGTGCCACTTTACCTCCTGGTCCACATTGGAACTACTGGCAACCCTATCCTTCAAATGTGTGTTCAAGTACCGTTACTTGGGCTCAGTGGACATTCAGCCCACCTGAATCCCACAATGCTCCAGTACACAGGAGCCCCTCTGGTGGCTAGGTGGCTTACAGACCCCACCAGTTGCCTAGGATACATCCTGGCAGAGTCCTTCTCTCCCTTTTAAGCCCTATAGGGTGCTGTATGGCTCCTCAGTTATGTGTAAGTGGGGGCACAGGGCCCGGAGGGCCTGCGCTTTCACAGATGCATATCGTTATGCACAAATGGGCAACTTGGTGGGAGCATGGGGGTCCCCCACCGACACATACCATTTACCAGTTACATTACACTTTCTCAAAAAGTAAGGAAATTCATTGCAAAAAAAACGTCGTTAATGCATCAGTTAGGGTTAAAGCGACAAAAGTGGGGAAATGAGATGTTAGGGTTGAGCCCCTAACCCCCACCACCCCCATCCTCCACACACCGACAGGCCCCGGGGTGTGCCATGGGGTCGTGAGGCCTAACCCTCACCCCAGTCTCCTTTACTGTACCATGTCAACCTGTTTATACATGGAATGGGGTCAGAGTTGGGCCCGACGATCCCATGGCACACCCCGGGGTCTGTTGGTGTGTGGAGGATGGGGTGATGGCGTGGTGGTGGGGGTTAGGGGCTCAACCCTAACATCTCATTCCCCCACTTTTGTCGCTTTAACCCTAACTGATGCATTAACAAAGTTTTTTGTACTATATAGTGTTTTTTTTAACAAACACAATGTAATTAGATGTGCTTGATAATCTGCGATATGTCCCAATGGGTATTAAAAGCTTAATGTCTGTTTCAACACTAGCCCCCAAGTAGTAGCAGTATATCACACAACATTTGGGCTGTTTGTCTGCACATCCCAGACTTTTGCTGCTACAAGTGAATAAAATTATACTTGAACATTGAAACTATTGACTGGCTGAGTGTACCATTTTTCCTGTGCTCTGCTGCGCTTCTGAGCCTCCCTACGGTGGCACTGGTACCTTTATGTGTGGGTCCTCCTTTATGCCTTCCTGTTACGTCAGCATGATGGCCTGCAACTAACATAAAAGGGTTCAATTGAATTCGAGCTGAAAATAGAAAAAGTGCTGGCCAGCACAAGCACTTGCCACTCAGATGACCTGAGGTCATGCCCTAGGATCAGGACATCTGTAGCTCCCCCTAGTGGTCGGGGGGTAGTCGTAAGGAAGGGATTATGGGGTCCTTCGAGGCACGGTATATTTGTACACTTTCGCTCTATGACATTGAGCATGCAGGCATCTCACAGAGTGGGGCCGGTAGGTGATCCTCAAAAGTTGACAGGCACTGCTGGGCCCCCAACATTCGGAACAGGTGGGCTGCCACCTTGACTCCTCAGGCGATATCTCCTCAGTGGATACCATAAAAGGGAGGGCTACAGAGGACAAAAGAAAGGGCAGTGCTAGATGGATAAAGTTTCCTCACCCCCTTACATTATCAGATGTTCAACAAAACTCTGGCCCTTGTCATCAGCTCCTCCAACCCTGCTCCACTGGTCCAGTTTTGTTGTTCATGGGAATGTGGACCAGTCCCTGGAGTCCTGCACACAAGGAACAAACCATGGGTTCTTGTGGGGCCAAGACTGGGTAATATAGCGAAGTATGAATAGGAGTTGGATTCCTAAGAGCTTGTTGGGACAGGATATGGGCTTGAGGTAGACAGGAGGAGGACCAAGAACTGGCTGATAAAATACAGGGATAAACAAGTAATAAAAACAGTGAGACACAATGTGTCAATCTTTTTAGTTTTCTTTAGGGATGATTTATGAAAGAAAAGGGCAGGTATAGGTACTGAGTCAATAATGATATGTAACATTTTCTTTATAAATAATTACAAAAAAAGACCAATAAGTTGACTCTAACAATATTTACTATAAGAAGCACACAAAAATCTACTGGACAGTTGAATATGATATGGGGTCCCTCAATGCAGAGTATATTTGCACCTTTTTACTCTATGACATCAGGCATAGAGGCGATTCATGCCCTCATTGGGCCAGCAGGGGATCCTGAAAAAGTGATGGGCACTGCTGCCCCCCAACAAACCCGACATGTGGACAGACACCTTAACACCTTAGGTCGCGTCTCCTTAGTGGGTGGCATAAGCGGGAAGGCCATAGGCGACATAAGAAAGGGCAGTGCTGGGTGGATAGCCTCCCCACACCCTTATCTGTTCCTATCAGGGGTGTAGTCAGGACCATAAAGTTTGTATGCCATGACCTTGTTTGTTACTCCCTTCACTGATCCTCAGTTGCACCCTGTTTGCTGCTGTACGACTGTATACAGCAATGCTGTGTTAAACAAGGAAGAAAAATAATGCAGTACTCAACTGTATGCATGTACATAGTGACTTGCTTTCATGCAGCATAGAATTCATATTAACACGTCAAAAGAAGGGCAAATGCTGCACTTTTGGTAAGGCAAACTGTTGACCATCAAAAAATAAATTTGTACACCATGGTGTCTGCATTGCTGTACCTCCTTAGTTCGTATCTATAGAACTTGGCTTTTGACTATTGAGAAGAATGACTTTAGGGACACAAACATCACTCTGAACTGCAGGAAGAAAAGCCGGCACGGAGGAAAGCAGGAGTGCACTGATAAAGTACAACACGCAGAACAGAAGACTGTACACTGATCCCTCCACCGTCTGTAGCAACAATAAAGGATTTTTGCAACTTGCTGTGTACTGAAAGTCAGTTTATTAAAATTAAAGATGCAGTCTCTCAAAGACAGACAGGCAGATCCTCCTTCCTAATGCAAAAGTCCCTTATTGTTGCTACAAACTGTGGAGGGGTCTAGACAGTTTTCTGTTCTGCACCACTCTGAACTCCATCAGATGGATGTGTTCTCTGCTGGGCTTCAAACCCCTTTCTCCCCCCCCCCCACTTAAAAGGGAGGCATTTGTTGTAAGCACTACTGGGGGCAGTGCTGGTTGGAAAGCAATTCCTCTTTTTTTTTTTTTTTGAAGGGTTGTACCTGCTGCATCAAATATTTCATGGGCCTAATAAATATATGCCTGATAGTTTACTTGTGATCCCCACCTCTGCAACATCATTTGAGGCTTCAACACTACTGATACAGGTTTCATACACCACTCAGAACATATTAGGCATATTTGTTTTACAGACATGCCATATCCCTTATATACATTTTTTTTTATTTAAACGTGTTGATCAGGAGAGGCACATGGAGATGGAGCTCATTTTAAGGCATAACCCAATGGAAAATTACAAGAGGGGAATACAGTAAACAATGTAGTATAAAATGAGAAGTAGACACACACACACACACACCAGTAATAGAATCATACATAAATTCACAAAAGTTCTAAAGGTAATCAGAGACAACTCATTAAAGAATTGTAATACACTGAAGTGTAACCGTGGTATGCCAAGAAAGACAAGATAGAGAGGTGAGGATGGTATCCAGGGGGAGAAGCATGAGGCTAGCCAAAGGTGCATAAGGCTAGACGAAGGTGCATGGTTGAGTAGTGTGCCAGCAACAGCAGCTTAATAGAGTGGAGTGAGGATGAGGGTCGGATAGGAAGGTTATTCCACAGAGTTTGTAAAGCAAATAGAGAAGGCAGACTGACCTGTTGTAGATTTGCAACTTGGGATATGGAAAGAGCGAGCATCAAATGAGTGCAGGGAGTAGGACGATGAGATGGAAGGATTAAGGGAAAAAAAAAAGATGGAGGGGGGCAGTGGCAAGCCAGTATTTGGCTAGGAAGGAAGAGCAGCATGAGAGGCAACAGATTTCTAGGAAGCGGAGAGAGAGGTTAGCGTAAAGAGAGCAGTAATAGGTAACAGGTGGGGCATTTATGGCAAAACAACAGAAGAAGATTGAAAGAGGGTGAAGTCTAGCAAGGTTGAGCCATGGTATCGAAGACCTTAAGCAAAAAGTTGACAACGATTTCCATTGGTCCTGGCCCATGCCTTTCAGCATGGAATCAAAGTCTTAGAGGAGGAATACATCAGGGACACTGAGCAGGAAGGAGACTGATGTAGAATGGAAGTAGAAGTTGTCAAGGAAGGAGGAGAGCTGAGACAATACGAGTTTTCCCTCACCTTAGCCAGAGAGGAAGGATAGTAATTACCTCATGAAGAGCCGTCTCTTTGTGGATAGGGAGGACTTTAGCCTGTTTCCAGGCCTGTGGGACAGTCCCAAGCAGAAACAAAATATTTAAAAAGAAGGCAAAAGTGCTGTGATGGCCAGAGCAGAGACATGAAGGAAATTAGTATCCAGGCCATCAGGGCTGTGCCCCTTGGTGGGATTTAGAGAGTGTAAGGCAGCGGCAGTAGGCCCCACAACAGATGGGGGAGAAGGACAAAAAGGTGGAGGTAGAGGGCGAAAGAGCAGAGTAAAGGGGGTAGCTAGGCTGTAGAGGAGGGGAAGGGGACAGTACAGGAGCTAAAGAATTGATTAAATGCATTTGCGACTTCAGATGTGTCAGAGATGGGTAAGTTTCCAAGTTTGAGAACAGAAGTGGATGAATGTCAGATTTCATTACTCAGTGCTATGGTTCCTGTGCTCAAAATCAATGGTTTTCCGCCCTTTCGTAGTAGAATGCCTTTTTTTATCGCGCTGGTATTCCAACTGGAGTACCACTCCACAATTCCCCTGCTTTCTATAGTTGATTCTATAGCACTGCTCTTGGATAGGAAAAATACCGAACCCAGAGCTGAAATACCAAATTTGGGTTTTTGATATTCCAGCTCCCAGAGTTATGAGGCTAACCACATCACTGCTGGCAATACCTAACTGTGACCTTTGCACAGCTCTGTGGTCAGAGACAGGCAGCCATGAGTTAGGAAAAGAACAGTTATGCAAGAACTTACACTAACAGCAGATCTTCGAGGGGATCTCAGTCATCAGGTCACACTGTAGGAACTTCACCATCAGTGAAGCAGGATCCACACTGAAGATTTTCAGCAGTACAACTGGAGCCACCCATGCCATCAACGTCATCAACCCTATAAAGGCATAAGTGACCCTGCTTCCTCCTCAGTTCTTTCCCCTGGAGACAAAGGAAGCATAGCTCTAGCCATGAGGGACTGGAGAGAGAGAGAGAGCGAGAGAGACACCCAGGCCTATATAAAAGGCTGCATGCACCAGACAGCTAGTTCCTAGACAAGAACCCCAATAAAGGGGTCTGGTGGGAAGGAAAGCAGACCCAATGACTGAAATCCCCTCGAAATCTACTGTTACGGTAAGTTCTTACGTAACTGTTCTATCTTCGTCAGTGTTATCTCAGTCATCAGGTCACACCGTAGGAATGAGTCCCAAGCAGTTACAGGTGTAAACAATCTGGGTGGAAGGACAACCCTAAAACTTAAGACTGGAGGTCCTGCAGCACAGCCCTGCCAAAACCAGCACGGGCTCTTGAGGCAATGTCCAGGCTGTAATGCTTGGTGAAAGTGTGGACAGTACTTCAGGTGGCAGCCACACAGATGTCCGTGGCTGAGGCCTCTCAGAAACATGCCAAGGTAGCCATGCCTCTTATGGAGTGAGCTTTAACTGCTCCAGGCAATTCTTTGCCATACTTGTTATAGCAGAACACAATGCAATTTGGCAATCACTTGGATAAACATTTAGAAACTGAAACACCCTCTCTACCTGGGGCAAAAGAAACAAATTGCTTTGACGTTCTACACTCCTTGGTGCGAAGCAGGCAGTACTTCAAGGTTCTGCGCACATCTAAAGTATGGAGCAGTGCTTCCCTGGAATTAGCATGCTCAGGAAAATAAACAGGAAGGTGCATAGACTGTTTAGTGTAAACTCAGACCACCTTAGGAAGAAACGTAGGATTTGTGAGCAGAGACACCTTGTCTTGGTGAAAAATCAAATAAGGCTCCTTGCGCCAGAGGGCCTGAAGAAAAAAATTACTCACCATAGTAATCTTGTTTCTTCCACGGTATTCTTCAATATTCATAACTCTTGCAGTCAGCATGTAGAATTGAACTACCCGGAGGATGGAACGTATGTAAATGATAGCATCATCACTGGCTCGTGCCAACTTTCAAGTGCTGCCCTTCCTTACTGCTGCGTTCTAAAATGCTCAGATTTCATTGGAACCTGCAGTGAAGGACCTTATTAATCTATCCTAATAAATGCTATGCTAAATGTAAAGATAAAATGATTAATTATGATAACAAGGAAAACAATGCTAACAAAATCACCCCCTCACAGAAGTATCCCCCTTTCAGGAACTTGTCAGAAATGACCACAAAAGGGAAAAACTACACACCCAATGGGGTATGTATCTCACACCAAGAGTGGGAACTCCCTTACTCTATACAGTCAGTCAGAGATGCAGAGGCCACTGGTTCTGGAAGGGAAGGCAGGGCGGGAGAGTTGTGAATACTAAAGAATACCTTGAAAGAAACAAGATTACTATGGTGAGTAATTTTTTCTTCCAACTCCAGGTATTCTTCAAAATTCCAAATTCTTGTAGACTACAAAGCAGTACCTTTGGAAGTGGGCACAGAACCTATTTTGGAAACAGACTCTGCAGAACTACTGTGCCAAACATGGCATCACTCCTGGACTAGGAATCCAGAAAATAATGCTTTGTGAAAGTGTGTACTGCCCTCCATGTGGCTACTTTGCTGATTTCCAATAGTGCGATATGCCTGGCAGCTGCTATTATAGCAGCTGTGCCCCTTGTGGAGTGGGCCCTGAGACCCACTGGGGGTCCTTACCCACTTCTGAGTAGCAGAATTGGATGTGTTGAACTATCCAAGAAGAGATGGTCCTTTTTGATGCTGGTTTTCCTTTTCCTACATCCCCATAAGTCAGGAACAGCTGCTGTCTAGCCTGCCTGTGGTCCATGGTGTGAGTCATGTAGCGGCTTAACGCTCTCTTTACATCCAAATTGTGGAGCCTACACTCACCTGGACTGGAGTGTTGTGTGAAAAAGACTGGCAAAGTAATGAATTTCTTCAAATGGAAGTCCAAGATCACGTTTAGGAGAAAATTTCCTATTGGTTCTGAGAACTACCTTATCCATAGGGAAGGATATAAAGTTCTGCTCTATACACAAGGCCTGAAAGCTCACGGTTTCTTCTAGCCGAGCTAATGGCCGCCAGGAAAACAGTTTTCCAAGTCACATATTTCAGATGGTCTGAGACTATGGGCGCAAATGGGGGTTCCATGAACTTAGCAATGCATATATTAAGATACCATGCTGGCACAGTTTCCCTGAGAGGGGGGTGCAGATGGGCCAAATCTTTGAAAACTTCTTGAAAATGGGGTTAGATGCCAAGGAAACTCCCTTGCCAGCTGAAATATAGGCACTGGGTCCAAAGAGTGCCGACAAGAATAGCATTGACAAGGAGCGCGCTGTAAAACTAGCGCCAATTTTTCTTTTGTAGGGGGGCTCCACCCACACACCTCTGTCTACAGAATTCTCACTCCAAGGGGGAGCAGATCCAAGGGAAAATTAGAATTCATGGAGCCATGGAATACTGTTTCCATGGCCCCATGTAAAAAAAAAAAAAGTCCCAATATGTTAAAAAATGTCGGAGACCAGGATTAGAACCCTGGTCTTCACTGCCACTGTCCAAGCTGCTCCATGCCCCAGCCCTCCACACCATGGGAGCAGCTCGGCCAGCCTCCCATTTCTTGCAGCCCTTGTCCTTTTACAGGACCATGGACAGCGATTAAGGGAGCGCTTATAACAAGTGCTGTAAAACCCCACTCGCTGTCCGTGTGAGCGCTTACCTGACTAGCACCAAATAGTGCGGTGCTATTCTGATAGCGCTCACTTGACGGGGTACCGAAATATAAGCAGAAACTGAAGCCATATGCACCATCAGAGTAGTGAGTTGCAGACCTATGGAGTGCAGATGAGTAAGGTGTTTCAGCAGAGCTGGTAACTCTGCCCGAGACGGTACTATACCTTTGTCTGCACACTAAATAGAGAACCTCCTCCACTTAGAAGCATAAGTCTTCTTAGTAGATGGCTTCCTTGATCCCCTCCAGGACACTGAGGACATCCTCTGAGAGTTGTAGGCCTGCATATTCTAAATCCTCAAGAGGCATGCCTCGAGTCTGAGGGACCTGAGGTTAGGAGACGGAATCCTACCCAGGGAGGAAGTTAACAGGTTGTGCCTCCTCGTGAGGTGCACTGAAAGAGTCACAGACCTGAATAGCAGCAGAGAGTACCATGGCTGCCTAGGCCACTCTGGAGCTATCAAGATCATTTAACCTGGCTGGGTTCAGAGTTTGATAAAAATTCTGAGAATTAAGGGGAAGGGGGGAAATGCATACAGCTCCCCTTCCCGACCATTCCAATGTCAGGGCATCTAGAGGTACTGTGCCCCTTGCTGGTGGTCTGCAACAGAACTGTGGCAACTGGTGGCTGTCGTGGGAGGCAAAGAGATCTATTTCTGGAGTGCTCCACCTTCTGAAAACCACCCTCAGTACCTGCCTGTTGATAGTCCATTCATGATGGCCCTGATTCACTGGACTCACGGCATCTGCCAATGTGTTGTCCTTCCCTGGTAAATGAATGGCAACCAGAGAGGACTGGAGCCAGTAAACTAGGCTCCACACCTTCACTGTCTCTGTGAACAAAGGGCTGGACATTATTCCACCCTGCTTGTTTATGTAGTACATAATAGCGGAGTTGTATGTTCTGACCTGAACCACCTTGTCTTGTATCATGGATGAGAAGGCCTGTAGTGTCAGAAGCACTGCTCTGAGTTCCAGCAGATTTATGTGCTGGAGTGACTCTGCACTTGACCAAGTGACATGGATGGTGTGAGACCCCAGGTGAGCTCCCCAACCTTGGAGGGAGGCATCTGTTGTAAGGACTACTGATGGAGACTCCTGAAGAAAAGGAACCCCTTCTCTGAGGTTTTCCCTTGCTTGCCACCATTTGAGAGCTTGCAGTAATGTCCCTGTTAGTGGAATCATCTTTCTCATCTTTGACAGTGGGTTCTTTCTTTGGCACCAATGTGCTCGAAGGTGGAACTAAATGTCTATCATCTGGAATCTGGCCCCTATGACAGTGCCAGTTGCTGCAGTCATATGGCCCAGGAGTTGCAGGAATTGCCTTGCTGGTTTTGAGCTGAAAGATCTGGCAATCTGAAGGATGTTGCTTACCCTGTCCTGTGGAAAGTAAGCTCTTCCCCTTACAGTATCCAGATCCACTCGTATGAAGGGTAGAACTTGAACTGGTTGCAAAACAGACTTATTTAAGTTTACTAGGAAACCGAAGGACTTCAACAGATACTGAGTTGTCCTTGGGGATTCCTTTACCTGCTGTGGTGACCTTCCCACCACTAGCCAATCATCCAGGTAGGGAAATACAATGACTCCCTGCCTTCTTAAATGAGCCGCCTCCACTGCCAGGCACTTTGTGAAGGCTCTTGGAGCTGAGGTGAGGTGGAATGGCAGTAATGAGAACTGGTAGTGACCTAATGTGAGTGTGAACCCGAGATATTTTCTGTGAGACTCCCTTATGGGGATGTGGAAATAAGCATTCTTCAGATCCAGAGAAACTAGCCAATCTCCCTTCTGGAGGGTTTGCAAGATCATGGCTAAGGTTACCATTTTGAATTTTGGCTTTGTCATATGTCTGTTTGGTAGCCTTAGATCGGGTATAGGTTGCCACTCCCGGTTTTTCTTTTTGGTCAAGAAATACCTTGAGTAAAACCTTTTTCCCTTTTCATGTGGAGGAACTGGTTCTACTGCTCTTGACAGTAGCACATTTTTTATCTCTTCCTCCTCCAACAGCTTCTTTTCTGCAACTGAAGCTGGTCTGAATCTCCTTGCTCTTAATGATGGGAAGGATTTGAAGCTTAGGGACAAGCCTTGGCCCACCACCTCCAGGACCTACTTGTCTGTGCTGATGTTTTGCCATGCCTGGAAATAGTGTGCCAGCCTTCCCCTACTGGCTCTGGGGAGGAGACCTTTACTGTTAAGTCAGGGATTATGTTTAGGCAGGGGTTGGGCCTGGCTAGCCTGACTCCCACGCCTGGATCCCATTCTGCCCTATCTCTAAAATATCCCCGCTGGGGATACTGTTGGTACTGCTTTGCTCGATCTTGGCAGAAAGGCCAAGTATAGGGGGACCTACCTTTGCCTCCCCTTCCATAAGGCCTGTATGAAGTAGACGTCTTCTCCTTGGCCATGTTACTTCTGCAGGTGGCCTTGTATTCATGCACCTTTTTCATACAGGCCTCTGTTTTTTCACCAAACAAGGCATAGTTTTCAAGGGGAAAATCAATAGCCTTTGTTTGAGTGTCCTGGGAAAGGCTGGTAGCTTGAGCCATGCAAATCTCTTCAGGGCTACAGAGAGGACCATCCACCTAGCAGCAATGTCATTTGCATGCACTGCCATAATTGAAATTGATACTTGGATGCCTCAATACCAAACCTTGCAATTTCAGCAAGGTCAGCTGCTAGAGCAGATGGGGCCTTCTCAGACATAGCCAGCACCGACTGCCATAAGGATTCCTGGTATTGGCCAGCACAGGACATGTAGCTAGCCTGTCTGATAGACAAGGAAGCTGACAGGTAGCCTTTTTTTTCCATGCTGTCGCACTTCCTTGAATCTTTTTCTGGAATGTGTGATGCCAGGGGCACCTTAGCCCTCTCACATGCTGCTGTCTGAACAACACCTTCGTGACTATGATGGGAGAATAAAAACTCAACTCCCTCCCTGTCTAATTGGTACTTCCTGTCAGCCCTCTTGTCAAGAGGCAGAATGAAATTGGGTGTTTGGAGGATTTCTGTATTACGTTTCTTAAGAAACTTATTAATAGGAAGTAGTAGTTCCTCAGTGGGTGTTAACCCCATGAGGTTGAGGAATGCCACCCCTTTCTCATCCTCTACTTCCTCAGAGGTAGCAATATCCAAAGTCTCTACCATTCTTCTTACAAAAGTATGGTGGGAGGAAAAATCCTCAGGGAGTCTAGTGGGAGACTCGAACTCCTGGTCATGAGACCCCTCTGGATCTATGGGTTCTCCTTCATCCTCACCATAATCCTCAAATTCCTCATAGTCTTGTATATCAGAATTAGAGGTTTGAACCGGTGCCATCAGTTGCTGAACCGGGGTGGAAGGTGCAACCAGAACCAGAGAATCCGGAACCGGTACCATCCCCTGCAATATTTTTAATAACCTTCAGAGCCTGGGCTATCTTTTTGGATGAAGGTAGTTCAGCTTGGTCAGCAGAAACCCTGTTTGGCTTTCCAGCCGGGGACTCCATATGCTTGGTCTTTTTACGTTCTTTTTTTTTTTTTTTTTTTAAGAAGGACCTGTTTTTTCCACTGGTTCCCCAGTTCTTTCTGCCTTTGAAAGCTCACCTTTGTCAGGGGTAGAAGAAACAGTTTTAACGGTTTCACCCATACTGTTAGAGGGATTAGGCTGGTCAGAGCTGTTACCCTTTTCGGCAACCTTTTTCTTGTACCTTTCCAAATGTTTTTCAAGCATTTTTTCCGGAAACGTCTAGCAGATATCACATTCAGCTGTGAAGTGGGATTCACCAAGGAGACAATGCATTTTTCATGATTGTCTGCCTTGGCAAACACATCTCCACATTGAATGCAATTTTTAAACATGGTAGGGCCTGTTATATTCTTGGGTTTATCTGACATTTTAGTTAAATACCCTAAACTAAACCCTCTTTTTCTATATTTTTTTTTTTTTTTTTGGGCAGTCAGTTCCCAACCATGTAGAAATTGCAATAAGCGGTAATGAACTGTAAAGTCTCAGTACAGAACCGAAAATGATACCACAAAACATAACAATAAACAATAAAATACAAAGAAAATATAAAAGAAACCTAGCGGAAGGTCGGTTCCTCGACAGTTCTGAGGAACCAAAGAAACCGCTAAAACTAAACTAAAAATGGAAACTCTCAGAGGCTTCTTCCCTAGCAGGCGGATAATGAAATCTGAGCATTTAGAATGCAGCAGTAAGGAAGGGCACATTTTGAAAGTTGGCATGAGCCAATAATGATTAAATCATTTACATATGTTCCATCCTCTGGGCAGTCCAATTCTACAGGCTGACTGCAAGAGTTAAGAATACTTAAGAATACCAGGGGTTAGAAGCTCTGAAATTCTTCAAGCAGGGCAAAGGCAACTAAAAACAATGCTTTTCAAGAGAGAAAGCGTAGTTCGCAAGTCGCGATTGGCTCAAAAGGAGACACGGTCATTTTCTCCAAAACAAAATTAAAATCCCTAGCCTGGACCGGAGAACGGATTGGGGGTTTCAGATGCAGGATGTCCCGGGAGACATCCCGCTGAGCAATCGTTCGGTCACCCACGGGCTCATGAAAAGCAGAAATAGCCGAAAGGTGCAACTTGAGCGAGGAGTACTGGAAAACTGAGTCAGACAGGGAGATCAGGTAGTCCAGAATGTGACACATCGGACAGGTGAAAGGGTTCAGATTATGTTTGTCAACCCAGATGGCAAACCACTTCCACTTCATAGAATATGTGGCACAACGGGAAGGCTTCTGGGAGGTCACCAGGATGTCTGGCATCCTGTTAGAAACACCAAACCTGGTGATGGCTATGTCAAGAGTCAAGCATACAGATGAAGAGACCTGAAATTGGGATGACCAGGGTCCCCCGACCCTGGGGTCAGCAGATTCTTGCAGAGGGGAGAGAAATGGAGGTTCCTCCGCCAGCTGCTGAAGTAATGGAAACCATAAGGCAGCGCAGCAGGACGAAGACAGGGAGGCATACCAACCTTCCCTAAGGGAAGCAGGGAAGGCAATAAGGCAGCTAAAGGCCCAAACCGAGGAAACACTAGCACGAACAGTAAAAGAAGGGACAATACTTTCTATAGATACATTAGTGAAAGGAGAACATCCAGAGGGGGTATTGCTAAGATCAAAGGGGATAAGGGGGAGTGTGTGGAGGAGGACCAAGGAAAAGCATCTAGCCTAAATAGATACTTCTGCTCAGTGTTTACTGAGGAGAAGGTAAGGCAGGGCCCACAGCTCAGCACCATGCACACAGGGGGGAGAGAGGTGTGCACAAGCCCCTTCACAAAAGAAAGGGTCCTACAAGAGCTCGCTAAGCTCAGGGTGGACAAGGCAATGGGTCCTCATGGCATACATCCCAGGGTACTAAACAAGCTAAGGGTGGAACTGGCAGAGCCATTAGCAGAACTGTTTAGTGAGTCTCTGAGCACAGAAGAAATCCCACAAAACTGGAAAAGGGCTTATGCAATCCCACTCCACAACAGTGGCAGCAAGGAGGAGGCACGGAACTATACACCAGTCAGTCTTATCTCAGTGGTAGGCAAGATTATGGAGGCACTCCTTAAAATAAGGATAGTGCAACACCTGGAAACCATAGGAGCACAGGATCCAAGACAGCATGGGTTTACTACAGGAGGTCCTGTCAAACTAATCTCATACATTTCTTTGACTGGGTAACCAGAGTGGTGGACCAAGGGGTGCAGTTGATGTCGCCTACCTTGACTTCAGCAAACTTTCGATATTGTTCCACACAGAAGACTGATTAACAAGCTGGGGAAGCTCAGGTGGGTCAGAAGTTGATCAACTGGGTGGCAAACTGGTTGGCGGGCAAGAAAACAGAGTGGTGGTAAATGGTATACAGTAAGAAGAGATGCAAGTCACAAGTGGGGTACCTCAGGGATCAGTCCTGGGGCCAGTCCTCTTCAATATCTTCATCAGTGACATTGCAGATAGACTGGAGGGTAAGATTTGCCTGTTTGCAGGTGACACCAAGATCTACAACAGAGTAGATGGTCCAGATGAGGTGGGCAGAATGAGAAGAGATCTGGAAAAACTGGCAAAATGGTCGTAAGAGTGGCAACTGGGGTTTAACGTAAAGAAGTGCAAGATAATACGCATAGGGAAGAGAACTCCTGAAACTACCTATAGGTTGGGAGGGGAGTTGCTGGCAATCACAAGGGAAGAAAGAGATTTGGGCATCATCATCACAGATGACCTGAAATCATCCAAGCAGACCACTAAAGCAGTAGGTAAGGCTAGAGGAATGTTGGGGTGTATTAGTAGGGGTATCACAAGTCATAAGAGGGAGGTAATAATCTCTGTTTACAAGACACTGGTTAGGCCCCATCTGGAGTACTGCATGCAGTACTGCAGGCCGCACCTGCACAAGGACATTAACAAAATGGAGGCAGTCCAGAGAAGGGCAACCAAAATGGTGCAGGGACTGCATCAGAAAACATATGAGGACAGATTAAGGGAGCTCAATATGTATACCCCAAGAGCAAAGGAGGGAGAGAGGTGATATGTTCGAAACATCCAAACTTCTTAAGGGCATTAACACGGTGAAAGAGTCTAACATGTTTCAATATAAGAAAAATAGTAGGATAAGGGGACACAGCATGAGATTAAAGGGAGGCCAATTAAGGGGTAATGTGAGGAAGTTCTTTTTCACAGAAAAGGTGGCGGATGCAAGGAACGGCCTACCTCAGGAAGTGGTGGCTGTGAATATAGTGCAGGGCTTCAAACAGGCATGGGATACGCATAAGGAAGTAATACAGATGAGTATGAATAGGCAATTGACAGAATAAAGGCCTATGGCACATTCATAAAGTAGAAAAAATGGGCAAACTACATGGGCCTTGAGGTCCTTATCTGCCGTCAACTTCTATGTTTCTATGTTTCATATCTGCTGAGGCCAGAATGGAGCTACCAGAATTATGCTGGCCCCCCTCCATCTGCAGTTTTATTAGCACCCTCTGAATTAGAGGAAATGGAGGGAAGGCATAAAGGAACCTCCCATTCCAGGAGAGCGACAACGCGTCTCACCAGAAAACTCCAGGCACTGGATCTTGAGTGTAAAAACTGGGCAGCTTTGTGTTGAGTGGAGATGCAAAAAGATCCGACTCTGGATGACACCATCTGTCAAACAACTCTTCTGCGACAGATGAGAAATTCCCACTCATGCAAGCGGGACTGAGTCCGGCTGATGCTATCAGCCACAGTGTTTGGCATGCTTGGAACATGGACCACCGAGAGGGTCAAATCATGATCCAACACTTAGTACCACACTCTCATGGCCTCTATGCATAGGGGGTGTGAATGGGCCTCCCCTTGTTTGTTGATGTAGTACACTACACTGAGATCGTGTGACTGCACCAGTAGCTGACCCGGGGCAAGGTGGTTCTACAAGGCCTGCATGGCGTAGAGCACCGCCCTCATCTCCAGGATGTTAATATGCAGGGAGGCTTCCATCTGAGACCAGGAGCACTGGGTTTGGAAGGGCCCTAGGTGTGCCCCCCTGCCCAGACCAGAGGCATTCGTGGTGAGGATCTGCTGTCGGGGCAGATCCAGAATGGGATGCCTTGAAACAGATTCAAGGGGTCCATCCACCACTGCAGCACCTTGTGGACTGGGGAAGAGACCAGCACTAGGTGATCTAAGTTGTCCATGCGCTGGTCACACTGTACCCTGAGGGTCCACTGGAGGATGAGCATATGGAGCCTGGCCAGTGGAACAGTGGGTATGGCAGCTGCCATCAGACCCAGCATCCTCAGGTACACCCTGGCAGGAAAATAGTGGCTTTGAATGACTTTCTGAGCTTGGGCTATCAGGCACTCTGCCCTGTTCTGGGGCAGGAAGGCCTTCCCTTGCGCAGAGTCTAGAACAGTCCCTATATACTGCAGCCTCTGGAACGGCACTAGAACAGACTTGAGCAGATTAACAGTGATGCCCAGAGAGAAAAATAGCTGAAGAGTTCTATCCAGAGTCAGCAGGAGCTGTTCCCTGGACAATGCCATTAGGAACCACTCGTCCAGATAAGGAAAAATTACAATCCCTCCCTTCTGAGATGCTGCTAAGCACTTGGTAAAGACACGCAGCCCAGAGGACAAGCCAAAGGGCAGCACTTTGAACTGGTAATGCTCACCCTGGAATGCAAAGTAGAGAAACCTCCTGTGAGAGGAGAAAGACTGGTATGTGCAGGTAAGCATCCTGCATGTCCAGCGAACATAGCCAATCACCCGTTTTGAGGAGAGGCTGCAGGCCCGGCAAAGTTACCATCTGGAACTTTCTGTACTGGACTTACAGATTGAGGTCCTTTAGATCCAGAATGGGCCTCAAGACTCCGGTCTTTCTGGGGACCAGGAAAAACCTGGAACAGACAAGTCAACCAGGGGGTAACTTGAGGGCGGTGGAGGGGTGTCTGGAGGTTGCTCGGTGAGCCCCAGGGTGTGACCCCTTTCTATAATCCAGGCATACGAAGTTATGGTTCTCCATTGGTTTAGATGGGAGGGAGACTCTACCTCCAACCACCAGCTCTTGGTCTGAGGACAGGAAGGGGGGCACTGGCAAGGAGTCAAGCAGAGGTGGATCCCTCATTCCTGGGATGCTTGGCCTCAGCTCCAGCATTGGAGGGGTGGGCAAAGCAGCAGATACTCTGCGCTTCCATTGGGAATGACGGACTGCACCGGGTCTATTGTTTGCTTGGCGAAAGGGAGGGCACTGTCTACCTCTCGGCTGGGTATGGTTCAGAGAGTGGACAGACTTGACAGCCCTGCCAGAGGCCTGCAGATCGTTGATAATATCCTGGACGGCAAGACCGAACAGCTTAGTGCCATTAAAAGGGGCATTAAGCATCTTCTGCTGAACATCAGCAGCAAAACCAGAAACCCTCAACCAGGAGTGCCCGTGTAGGCATATGCTCGTGGGAGCAGCCCTGGCAATAGCGTCAGCCATGTCACAGAGGGTCCTGAGGAGGTGCTTGCTGACATCCTCAGTTGTCTGCAGGCACTTCAAGAGTTCCTGCTTCGGTGTGTCATCTGGGAGGGCCTGGCCGACAGCCTTGCCCTTTTTCCAGTTAGAATTCTGATACCTGACCATGCAAGACAGGTAGTCTGCAATCCTCAGCTCAAGGGTGCAGGAGGCATAAACCCTCTTACCCCAGAGGTTGAGTCTGCAGGACTCTTTATCCGGAGGAAGGAACTAAGGTGCTTAGGCACCTTAGACCTGTCATGGGATGCCTTAATAACCACCGAGTCTGTTTCGGGCTGGGCAGCATAGCAGGGGAACCCTTGGGGGGGCATGGTAAAGTTTATCCACCTTGGGGGACATAGCTGGCACCATGTCTCGCCTGTGCCAGACTGCTGTGGCCACGTTCCTCAAGGCAGGCAAGATAGGAGGAATGATTGTGGGGGAGACTCTGGGATCTCCAGAAAGTCCACCAGCTCTTTCCTGGTGACAACCTCTTCCTCAGTGTGGAAGCCAATGGCTGAGGACAATTGCTTCATCACAATGAAAAATGTGGGGTTCTCAGAAGGAGACCTAGGAGTATGCTTAACAGAATCCCGGAATCCTCACTGACAGAAAAAGCTGTAGATCTGCCAGAGACCAGGATCTCTTCCTGGTCTCTGGCAGATCTCGGAAGCCTCCGCAGCCAACCGGGGCGATGGAATAGGATAGACAACCCACCTTGAGGCCAGAGAACCCAAACAACCCAGAGCCCTGGAAGACGAGGAGTCAGGTCTCGACAGGAAGGCCGTCAATGACGAGCCCATCGTCGACAAAGTTGGGGCTGACCACCCGGAGGTCGACAACCGACTACCCTGAGAATCGGGTGGGTGTGTTGTCGGTATGGGTCTGTAGGGCCCAGAGACCCGGACAGTGACTTTGTGCATTGGTGCAGCCGCAGCCGACAAGGATCCCCCAGAGGAAGGAGACGAGGCCGTCGGGGAGCGAGATCACCGCCGGGGGGGAGGGGAGGAGGACCCTTGCCCGGACCCGACTACCTGTAGATCCATTAGGACATTTTTAAGTGCCTTTTTACATTGTCTGAGGGTAGTTTGGTTAAACTTCTGCCAGAGCTCACAGTCAAAGACTACGTGGTCAGGCCCAAGACAGCGGACACAGATGGAGTGTTCGTCTGTGGAGGCAATCTTCGTTCTGTAGTGACTAAAAAGAGAGGTCAAAGGATTAACTCTTGACATAAAATAAAGGAATCTCTTTAACAAAAGAGATTCTGAAAAATTGCAGAGAAATGGAAATTACGCACTTACCATAATTATTGTTGATCTTCTTGGACAGTCTCCATTACTCATTCACACTAGTGGGATAGCGCCGGAGGCGCTAGGACCAAGCGGGAGCCAACAATTTTCTGAAGGGCTGACGCCGAGGTAGGACTGCGCATGCTCGGCACGGCAGACTGACTCGGCCTCTGTAGGCTATCTCACCATCGACCCTCCAATCGCCTCAGTACCTTTTCGACCGAGGAGGTGCAGCGTAACTAATGAGAATAACTCATTCTGAGTTTCTGGGCCCGAGGGGGCCCAGATGGCCTTTGTAAGAAAGGTTGAAGAACAATGTCTTCACAGTCCGAACCATAGGGCCATAAAGACATACTAACATACTAAAATGCCAGCAGAATAGGCCTAACGGTCTTTCGAGTCTGTTCGATTGGTCAGCCCCCACCCTGGGTGCTGACCTTGCTGTCCCCCTCGCCTTCTCTGGCTTCTCCCTTCCCAGTTCCGGATATTCTTGCTGCATTGGATTTTGCTTCCAGAACCCTTCCCTGTACCTGTCCCAGCCCTCTTGAACCCCTCCACCGTCTCTGCCTCCACCAGCCCCTAGGCAGTGCATTCCATGGCTCCACCACCCTCTCAGTGAAGTAGCACCTCCTTCTTTCTCCCTGAATCTTCTCCTCCAGCTTCCACCCATGCCCTCTAGTGGCCCCTCCTCCTTCCTTTGAAGCACCCTGACTGTTCCTCCCCTATTTACCCTCTTCATGTACTTGAAGACCTCTATCATGTCCCCCCAGTCCCTTCTCTCTTCCAATGTGTACATATTTAGCTCTTCAAGCCTCTCCTCATAGGTTCTGTCTCCCAAGCCCCAAATCATTTTGGTTGCCCTCCTCTGGACCCTCTCCAGGAGTTTAATGTCCCTCTTTAAGTGTGGCCTCCAAAATTGCACGCAGTACTCAAGGTGTGGCCTCACCAAGCAGTTATACAGAGGGAGTATCACTTCCTCCTACTGGAGGTGATCCCCCTAGCGATGCATCCCAGCATCCTGTTGGACTTGGCTGCTGCCCTCCTGCAAGTCTCAGAGTTGTTCATCTTAACATCCACCACCACCCCAGGTCCCTCTGAGCCATGAGACTTGTAGCATCCCAGGTGTACACTTGGCCTGGGTTTCTGGCCCTCAGGTGGAGTACCTGCATTTCCTGTATTGAACCTCAGCTTCTACTTTCTAGACCATCCTTCCAGAGCCCCCAGGTCCCCTGTAGGGCCACCATCCCTCCTCCCCATCCACCACCGCTCCCAGTTTTGAGTCATCTGCAAAGAGACTCATCTCACTCCTGATTCCTGTCCTTATGTCAGAGACGTAGGCATTGAACAGGAGGGGCCCAAGGACTGATCCCTGTGGGACCCCACTAATGACCCTCTTTGGGGATGAGACTATCCCGCCAACTACGACCCTCTGGGTCCGGTCCTGGAGCCAATTGCCTATCCATCTGATCATCTGGTTCCCCACCCCCATTTCTCCCAGCTTATCCAACAGGCCCACGTGAAGAACAGAGTCAAATGCCATGCTGAAGTCTAGAAAGAGGACGTCCACTGGTCTACCCAGGTCCAAGGCACTCGTCACCCAGTCATAGAACTCCAGGAAAGAAAAACGAGTGAACCCAGGGGATGGTGGGTAGGCGTGTGAATGAGTGATGGAAACTGTCCAAGAAGATCAATAATTACGGTAAGTATGTAATTTCCATATCTTCCTGGACTAAGTCTCCATCACTCTTTCACCCTAGTGGGAGAGCATCGCGCTAAAACCAACAACCCTGAGTAGGGTGGCAAGAGATAGGGTTCACCCAGACAGGATGGCCAAGGACTGTCCTGTTAATAAAACAGCTATCTTGTAAAGAGCATCCAGAATATAATGCTTACAAGATAAGCGCGCAAGTTCTAACTCACCACTCTGCAGATGACTGCAATGGGCACAAAATGAAACTCTGTCAGGAAGCCGCAACCACTCAGAGAGCGGCGAGAACCCAGACTCACAATTTGGTATAGGACCAAAATTAATAGTGTCAAAGACATGTACTAAGCTAATGTAAAAGGATCTCAGGAACTGCAAGAGCCGGAGGTAAAGTGTACTGGTTCAGGGTAGACCGAAAAGTGCAGACGGAACCCTCACTACCCAGTATGGCTGACCTGCAAACAACAGGTCCAGGAGCACTTGAACCCATTACCTGGTGAGCAAAAGAAGGTCCAGGTGGGGTTAGCCCATCAAGGAGAATGGTTTTCACTTAGTCACTGAAACCTTCCTGATGGAAGGCGAAGCACAACTTAGAAGCCTCTTGTGGTGGTCTAACAGAATCAGATCCTAGTCACTGCATATTCCAAAAAGGAATCATCCTGCTCCTGTGTGTATAACTGCAATAGCAGTCTCTGAACTCAGGGAAGAAAGGAAAAAGTGTATAGGAGGATGTGTCCACTGCGGAAAAAAACATTCTGAAAGATCTGGAAGGGGGCAGGATCAGTTGTGTTCCAGGACAGTAGCTGCTGCTGTTTTCACAGGGTTCTTGTGGATTTTACTTGGTAGGTTAGTTCTTTTCTTTCTTGCTTCTAAGGGGCTAGCAGGGTATTGTTCTGGGGGATCCTGGATGTTTGTAAACTGATTTAGTGGCTGTAAGTGGGGCTCTTTTTGTGGATGTTTCACTTTGTAACAGGCTGTGCTGGTAGAGGCCTATTTCTTCTGATTTAAAACCTGTTTGGTGGGATTTGCTTGGAGATGGTTATTTGAATTGGAGACCTATATCTGTCAATTTCAAGCCTAGTTTGATTTGGTGTTAGTGAAGCTGATTAAATTGGAGAACTGTTTCCTTTGGCAGCAAACATATTTTGGGGGCTTTGTCTTGAATTTTGATTCCTTGTGCTGACTCCATTAGCTGTAAAGATTAGTTCATAGTGGGGGAGGGGTGTTAATGGTCTGGCCAGGTCTCACTCAGCCAATTGAGTGGAGGCAGGGCTGAATCAGGTTGAAGTGCTAGCTGCTTTGTCTTCTCAGAAAGATCTGGAAGGGGGCAGGATCAGTTGTGTTCCAGGACAGTAGCTGCTGCTGTTTTCACAGGGTTCTTGTGGATTTTACTTGGTAGGTTAGTTCTTTTCTTTCTTGCTTCTAAGGGGCTAGCAGGGTATTGTTCTGGGGGATCCTGGATGTTTGTAAACTGATTTAGTGGCTGTAAGTGGGGCTCTTTTTGTGGATGTTTCACTTTGTAACAGGCTGCGCTGGTAGAGGCCTATTTCTTCTGATTTAAAACCTGTTTGGTGGGATTTTCTTGGGCCTGGTTCTTTAGCTGCAGGGCTTGGAGGGGAGACACAGGGCTGATACACTCTCTCTTGTCAGGTGTCTGCCCAAGACCCTCCCTCCCCAGAAGTCTGCAAATTTATAGGGGAAGACCTGCCCTGCAATTGGAGGAAAAGGCTGCTGGTGCAGCTCATGTAGTTCTAGCCACTGGGGGTTGAATTTAAAGGCCGGGAGAGAGGAGCTTAGGGAGTTGTTCATTTTCCTTACATGTTTAATGTGTTGTACTGCACCTAGTAACAGAGTTACTGGTGTACAGTGGGACTGTCTCTAGGATTAGTGGGTGACCTGATTAGGCAGTAGGGGCATCTTGGAATAGGGGGAACCTGGTGGCTCACCCAAGGAAACCTATTTGAAAAGGGATGGAACCACACATCATTAGGGCCGCATCTTTGGGAGGGTGGTGGGGTGCACAGGGTGTGGAGCAGCCATGATACTGGACTGGGCTTGAAGTTTGGTGGGTTGCCCAGTGTGCTACCAGCCAGCACAGGTTAGGAGGAGTTGCAGGGATGAGGAGAAAGCTGGGGAAGGGGGTGGTATGGTTGGGGAAGGGCTGGAAATCTTCCACAGGGTTGCACCAAGCACTGGGGGGCGGGGTATAGGGAAAGGAGTGCAGGAGAATACTCAGGGTCACATAGGGACCCTGGCAGAGGGGCCCAAAGGACACTACCAAGGAAGCAGGCAGGTAACTGGGGACCCTCACACAAGGGGGGACGGAGGGACAACATTCTCAGGAAGTAGGCGGATAGCCAGTGCTGGACAGAAGGAAGCAAGGCAGGAGGTGGATCAAACTTATACTTAGTAACCGCTCAATTCTCCTCTTCTGCTCAAGGATGGGGGATGTAGCCATGACAGAGGTGGTTAGAGACGGAAAGGGTGTGGGAGTGGGGGCAGGAGGCAGGGGCCAGATAGCAGGAAGAACGGGGACCTGGAATGCAGGAGAATGGGGAGCAGTGAATCGGAGCAGGAGGGGCAGGGGAAGAGGAGGAAAGCGCAAGAGAAGGACCAGTTGGGAGGAAAGGTAAAGAAGGACCAGAAGTACAAGGAGGATTCAGTAAAGAGAGCTGAGGGGTAGGCCAGGGGAGCACGATGAGCAAGGAGGAACTAAATGGAGACAAGAAGGAAGGAGGATGAGCCAGGCTATTTAGCAGATGGGGAGAAGGACCAGTTGTGAGCAGTGAGGGGGAATTAACAAGGTACAGAAGGATACTCTGGAGGAGGAGAGGCATAGGATTGGAGGGGAGGAGTGGCCAGGGTAAATAAGAGCCGGTGGCATGTGGCAAGATAGGGGAGGAACAAAGGAGCCAGCTGGGTGGAAGAGCCGGTAGGAAGGATGAGGGACATGGAAGGGGGATGGAGGAAAAGGAGTGGTCAGAGTGCTCCTGCTGGGGATTCTATGATCAGGGGTATCAAATGGGATAGGGAGGAAGCCTGGCCAGTTAGAACAAGATGCTTCCCTGGACTAACGGCACAGGGCTAAGCCACAGGTATATCAGCTGGCAAAGGACTGTGGGGGTTCCCCAGACATACTGGTCCACCTGGGCACAAATGACATTGAGGGAAATAGCCAGCTAGAGATACAGGCAAGATTCAGGGAGCTTGCCAGGGTCTGTCATGACATAGGATGCACAGTTTCCTTCTCAGAAATCCTGCCAGTGCCAAGGGCTAATGGGGAACACAAAAGAAAAATTAGGGAGATAAACCAGTGGCTCAGGGAGTGGTGTGAGGCCAGAGGGTATGGGTTGATGGGGATTGGGGAGACCTGGGAGGATAAGGAGCTGTATGCTAGAGATAGACTACATCTCAATTTGGAGGAGGGAATCCTTAAGTTGAAAATGAGGAGTTCATTGGTGAAAAGTGGGGTTTAAACTTGTGAGGGGGTGGGATGGGAGAAAAGGCAGTCAAGGGATGCCGATAAAGGAGGGACTCTGTCTCCACCCCCCTGGGGACCAGGAGGATTGCAGGAAAAGACCAACTGGCAAAGTGCAGACCAGGAGGAAACAGAATCCCCATGGGAACACGAGCAGGGGAAATGGAACTATAGGGAAAGGTGGAAGGTAGTCCAGAAATGCCAGGAGCTTGGCAACAAATGCCTGAGCTCCAGGCGATGTTAACTGAGGAGCAGTGATGTGGCAGCGGTCACTGAGACTTGGGCCACTGCAAGACATGACTGGGACCTGAACCTGGAGGGTTACACTATGTTCAGGAAGGACAGCGGGAGGGAGGGAAGGAGGGTAGTAATGATAGTAAAAAACTGCATTGGCATAGGGGGAGTAGAGGAGGCGGAGGGAAACCCGGAGGCGATTTAATACCTTGATAACAAGGGGGCAAGAGAGTAAAATAGGAGGGTGTATAGACCCCTGCCCTGGCGGAGGAGCTGGAGGACAGTCTGGTGGCAGATGTTAGGAGACACTGCAGACTGGGCAGAGGAAAGGTGGTGTTAGGGGACTTAAACATGCCAGGAACAGACTGGGAGACTATGACATCCTCTGTGACCAGGGAACAGAGGTTGTTGGATGTCTTTCAAGGCAGCGTTCCTAACTCAGCAGGTGAGGGAACCGACCAGGAGGCATGGTACTGGATGTGGTCCTGGCAGACAGTGACCAGATTGGGAGCCTGGAGGTAAAGGACCCATTGGCGGGAGTGACCATGCCACGGTCTGGTTCTGCCTGGACCTAGGAGGAGAAGGCTGCACAAAGATGGAAGTAACCGACTTCAGGGGTGGATTTTAAGGAAATGGGAAGGATCCTTAAGGAGCATTTGGATGGGATTGGGTCAGACATGGACGCTGATAGTAGGTGGGAAATCATCAGGAGAGGGTGCAGGATGCCACCAGCACCTGTGCAAGAGTAAGACTAAACTGCGTGTAGGGCCCAAACCCTGTTGGTGGACCAGGGAGGTCCAGGAGGTGGCAAGGGGAAAGAAAGCAGCCTATAAGAAATTCAAGTGCTCAAGGAGTGAAAGGGATCGAGGGGAGTATGAGCTGATGGCTAGAAGGGCCACTAGAGTGGTGAGGGTGGCTAAGGCAAGGAAGGAGCAGAACCTGGCCAGGGAAATTAGGAGAGGAAAAAGGGTTCTTTAGATACATTGGGGAAAGACGAAGGGTGAAGGGGCAGATTAGCAGGATTAAATCAGGGAAGAGATGGGCACAAGACCCAGAGGAGCAGGCTGAGGTACTAAATGAGTACTTCACCTCAGTTTTCACCAGGGGAAATGGGGATGCTGCATCATACATGGGAGGAGACAGAGATAATGAGGAGGGGGGGACCCTTACCAATCGGCAGGTCTGGGAGGGGGGCATCACTGGCAGGTGGGGGAGGGCTAAGCAGGGAGAAGAGGTACTGGAAGTGGAAATCACAGCAGAGAGAGTGAGGGAAGCCCTCAGCTCCCTTAAGACGGAGAAAGCACCGGGGCCGGATAAATACATCCTAGAGTGCTGAAGGAACTTGCAGATGTCCTGGCTGAAACCCCTGGCAGAGCTTTTCACCATCTCTCTGAGGACAGGGTGGGTGCCCCAAGACTGGAAGGTGGCGCATGTAGTGCCTATCCACAAGGGGGGATCAAGGGAGGTGGCAGGGAACTACAGGCCTGTCAGCCTGACATCAGTGGTGGGCAAGGTGATGGAGGGCATTGTCAAGGAGAGGCTAGGGGGGGACCTGGATAAGTCAGCGTGCCTGGACGATAGACAGCATGGATTCATCCCGGGGAAATTAATGTCAGACAAACCTGGTGGAGTTCTATGACTGGGTGACAAGTGCCTTGGACCTGGGTCAGACCAGTGGATGTCCTCTTTCTAGACTTCAGCAAGGCATTTGACTCTGTTCTCATGGGCCTGTTGGATAAACTAGGAGAAATGGGGTGGAAACCAGATGATCCGATGGATAGCAAATTGGCTCCAGGACCGGACCAGAGGGTCGTAGTTGGTGGGATAGTCTCTTCCCCAAGGAGGGTCATTAGTGGGGTCCCACAGGGATCAGTCCTTGGGCCCCTTCTGTTCAACGCCTACGTATCTGACATAAGGACAGGAATCAGGAGTGAGATGAGTCTCTTTGCAGATGACTCAAAACTGGGGGCGGTGGTGGATGGGGAGGAGGGGAGGGTGGCCCTACAGGGGGACCTGGAGACTCTGGAAAGATGGTCTAGAAAGTGGAAGCTGAGGTTCAATGCAGGGAAATGCAAGGTACTCCACCTGGGGGCCAGAAACCCAGGCCAAGTGTACACCCTGGGGAATACTAAATCTCAATGGCTGAGAGGACCTGGGGTGGTGGTGGATGTCAAGATGAACAACTCTGAGACTTGAGAGGGCAGCAGCCAAGGCCAACAGGATGCTGGGATGCATCGTTAGGGATCACCTCAGAAGGAGGGAAGTGATACCCCTCTGTATAACTGCTTGGTGAGGCCGCACCTGGAGTACTGCGGCAGTTTTGGAGGCCGCACTTAAAGAGGGACATTAACCTCCTGGAGAGGGTCCAGAGGAAGGCAACCAAATGATTTGGGGCTTGGGACAGGACCTATGAGGGAGGCTCGAAGAGCTAAATATGTACACTTTGGAAGAGAGAAGGGACCGGGGACATGATAGAGGTCTTCAGGTACATGAAGAGGGTAAATGGGGAGGAACAGTGAGGGTGCTTGAAGGAAGGAGGAGGGGGGCCACTAGAGGGTATGGGTGGAAGCTGAGGGGGAAGATTCAGGGAGAAAGGAGGAGGTGCTACTTCACTGAGAGGTGTAGAGCCATGGAATGCACTACCTAGAGGGCTGGTGGAGGCAGAGACAGTGGAGGGGTTCAAGAGGGGGACAGGTACAGGGAAGGGTTCAGGAAGCAAAATTCAATGCAGCAAGAATATCCGGAACTGGGAAGGGAGAAGCCAGAGAAGGCGAGGGGGACAGCAAGGTCAGCACCCAGGGTGGGGGCTGACCAAACGAGCAGACATGAAAGACCATTAGGCCTATTCTGCTGGCATTTTAGTATGTTAGTAAAAAAAAACAGGGACTGGATTTGTAAGGCAAATAGAGGCAGATGTGCATTGAGGAGGGACACAGCAGGACCAAGCTAGGGCTAACCCATTCATTGAAGTGACCGAATAACAGCAGAAGTGGCTCAATGCAGTGAGGCACTACTTACTCCGGCCTCCCTGAAGGGAGTAGGGGACTCTAGTCTGTCTTGTTGAAAAAAACAAACATCACAGCTCAGTCACGCAGTCGGAGAGGATAGCTTCATGTGCGACTGGCTCTGAACCAGTGCGCAGGAACTGAAGGTGTGACTATTTCAGAAGCTATCTCAGAAAAGACCTACTTGACCTATGATCAACAAAGGAGTATGTCGTCTGTTAAGCTGAAGCAAGCATGGAAGTAGGAATTTAAGTTCCGACTCACTGAAGAGTCACTTCTATTGCTACGAGGCTCTGATCAAGAGAAGAAAGCCTGATAAAAAAAGAGGGACTAACAGACTGGTTAGATGCCTAGGTTTTGGAAATATCTCGGAATAAGAGAAATCTCTCTAGAGAAAAGAGGTGAGCCATACCACCGCTGGATCGGACTGCCCCTAGGGGTAGAAGAAATCAGGTACTCTTTACCGAAGTTTAGAGACAACCACCTCAGGGTTGAGGCGGAACCTGATCAGATCCAAAGTGTGGTATTGGGAAATTCCGACTAGGCCCTGTGCTGTGAAAATTCTAACCCTTTTTTTTTTTAATCATCATTAGTCCGAGCCTGACAAGGTTCCAGGCTGCTATTTCACAAGGATTGCCTGATACAGAATGTCATCCCTCTGAGGAGCAGGAGGAGCCTGAGGATCCAGAACTGAACTCTTGACTGCACTAATAATAATAGCTAGACAGATGTTAACCACCTGTGCCGAAGCAGCCACCAGAGGGGCAGCATCAAAAGGAGGCGGTATACCCCTATCAAAGGAGTGGAAGAGTCTGTGCATCTCCCGACCAATGAATTACAATGTTCCATAGAGTGTAACTGTCTTGATGACTGAAAGAGTCTAGACGCAGAGGTGTATGGTCCACGGATGCAGTCTGAACACTATGGTGGACCCCATTACTGAGGAACTACTGAAAAGAGCTTCCACCAGAGACTCTGATGATAGAGAGGGCATGTCTTTCAGTATATAAAAATGAGTCATCCGCTGTATTACTGACCAAAAAGACAGGGAGAGACTCATCTAGATGCCCTTCTACCGTAGAAGGACCCCAAAGAGAGGTCTAGGTCAGAGCCACTAGAGACTCTGACACCAGGAAGGGTGTGAAGGAGCTTGGCACCACATAGGGAGCTGAGAAAGTGCTGAGCAGAATGAGAAATTCCACTGGCAGAACAGAAGAGTCCCATCAGCGTAAAACCGCTGGATGACAAGACCCGATGCAGACCGCCACCCACTAAGATGTGTGGGAGAAAAAATAATCCGCAGAACAGGACTTCATGCTGCAGAAACATCCTGCCACAAGTCCTGTGGAAAAAGAGGTCCGCTAACGGAGATCTGTCCCTAGTTCTGTCGGACAGCACAAACTGGCATTCCTGCGGCACCAGCGTCACTTGTAGCACAGGAGGGCACCAAGCAGTACCAATGCCAACCTGGGAGACACCCAAGGGCACCCACAGCGGAACCCAAAGGTATCCTCGGCACCCATGGCAGCAATGGCATGCAAGGGCACCTCCGACACCCATGGTACCATGGCACCCAAGAAACCCATAGCATCCATGGACTCATGGCACCTGTGGGCATCCGCGGCACCGTGAGACACCCACGGCACTGCTAGCAGTGCCAGCAACGAAAGCAACGACAGCACCCACAGCACCGCACAGAGCCCATGGTGCCGAGCGCAGCGCCGCACAGAGATCACGGTGCCAAATGCGGCACCGAGCCATGGTGCCGATCCACGGCACCGACCCAAACACCAGTGGCACCGATGACAAACCAGTGGCCGCGACGCTGAAACTGCGGCGCCACCAAGGCATCAGACACGGTGCCAGGAAAAACACCTTGGAAAAGCCAATGGAGAAGATGGAGAGAAAGAAAAAGATGGTGCCCGTGCCGGCCCCAGCATGGAAAAGGACAGGTGGGGGTAAGCACGAGGGGTCGACACGATGGCGAAAGCGCCCAGAGGGCACGTTGCTCATCCTGATCCAATTGACCCGGCTCTGGTCCAACGGCTCTGAGGCCCGGAGGCCCCGAAAACAGGAACACAGCCAGGAAAAAAAAGGAAAGTCAAACTCCCTGCTCCACAGGAGCAGCCCAGAGGTGAAACTGCTCACCGGAACTCCAACGAGGACAGAGACGGAGTCCAGACTCAAGAAAGCGGCCGTTAGGAGCGGGGCCAAGGGGAATCCACAAAAGTCGGTTCAGGCCCATCGCCCCTTCTGACGAACAATCCTCGAGCAGACATACCAAGGGGCAACCTCGAGCGGCACCGATTCTTCCTCCCCAAACGAGGAAGAAGAGCTCAAGGCTAAGTGGAGCCAGAACCCCGGAACCGCTAGATTCGTGCTTCAGTGAACTGTCCCCCCACCCCGAGCACAGGACTGTCCGTAGTCAGACCCCCCTCCGTTACTTAAGGGCAGTGGACCGGGCACAGTCCCTCTGCCATAACAACTTTCAAACAAAGTCTTCCTACCGTCACCGCTACCATCAAAGGACGACTTCGTTGATAGCAGGAAAGAATTTTTTCTTCATAATCTTCTTTTCTTGTTCGTAAAATAAGAAATCACTACTAAATAGTTAAATTAAACAGTAAAAGCTGCTGTCATAGGCAGACAAGCGACGACATCCAAGCACACTCAACAGCGGGAGAAAAGGAACTGAGGCGGTTGGAGGGTCGACACCGAGATAGCCTACACAGGTGCGAGTCAGTCTCGTGGTGCCGCACATGCGCAGTCCTACTCTGGCACCGACCCTTCAGAAAAGTTTTGGCTCCTGCTTGGTCCTAGCGCCTCCGGCGCTATCCCATTAGTGTGAATGAGTGATAGAGACTTAGTCCAGGAAGATCAAGCTGCAGGCAAAAAAAGGTGCAAGTACTGCATCAGAGCTTCCACGGAGACTCATAAGATCGAGTTGCTGGTGGGAAAGAACTGAGGAGGGAGCGGGGCCGCTCACGCCCTTATAGGGTTGATGACGCTGACTGACATAGACAGCGTAGGCGGCCCCAGTTGCATTGCTGAAAATCTTCCTTGTGGATCCTGCTTCACCAACGGTGAAGTTCCTTTGGTGTGACCTGATGACTGAGATAACCCCAATGCAGATCTAAAGATAATTTTAAAATATCAAGCAGCACTGCCCGAGGGCCACACTCTAGTACAATGACTTCACAGCTCAGCACTAGGGCATCACTAAAGCGTCCCTACTGTTTTGCTTTTGTTTTCAGGCACCAGGCTAAATGGTAACTGAGCATTTACTAATAACTAAACATGAAATGTATGCCATGGTCCTTAGTAATGAAGAATGAGGCAAAAAGAAATGTACATAAATAAGTCAATAACATGCAAGAACAAAAATGAAAAAAGGCCAATCTGTCAGCATTACACACAAAAAAGGCAAGCTCATCTAATCAACAGCTTCAACGTGCAAAGAAGTGCCATTTTTTTTGCCTGTAGAAGAGTCAGGGAAGTGCCAAACAACAGTGCCGATGCTCTGTGATACACTGTCACTCAATCCTGCTGAGGTGGCCATTCTGAAACAAGGTTAAGCAATACAGTGTTCAGACTTCTAAAGGTGCTGTTGAGGAAATGGGTAATTAAAGAGACTTACCAAGTTAGCCCCATGCACCAAGCAGTTCGGTGCCTTACCTCCTGGAAATGCTTTTTATCTATAGTTGCCCCCAAAATATGGAATGGTATTTTAGTAAAATCACTCATACAATCCTTCAAACCAGGGCACAGGCATTTCCCAGTTCCAAGATTCCACCCCGCCACTCAACAAACTTTCTGACGTGATTACAGGGAGAGCGCGGGGATGTGCTACATTATAACCTATGGGGGGCACCTTTACAATCTTTTATATTACATGGCCGTTTGGCAATGAAACGTGGGCACTGGTCGACTAACAAGGGCCTCATTAGCTGACCAGTACTCAGGTTTCATTTCCAAACAGCCACTGTAATATTAAAAAACGATTGTAAAGGTGTCTCCCATAGATTATAATGTAGCGCGTCCCCGCTCTCTCCCTGTGATCATGTCAGAAAGTCTGCTGAACGTGGGGTGGCACTGGGTTGGATCTTAGAACCAGAAAGTGCCTGTGCCCTGGTGAGGAGGATTTTACAAGTGATTTTACTAAAATACCATTCCATATTTTGGGGGCAACTATAGATAAAAAGCATTTCTGGGAGGTAAGGCACCGAACTACGTGGTGCACAGCTATATCTATTTAGCTTGGTCAGTCTCTTTAAACAGAGCGGGTGGAGTTTGTAACAGTCAGTTAACTTTAAATACCCATTCTTCCCAATCGTCTTTAATTCTAGGTTCCATCTTTCACTCGTCAGGCACCAAGTCTACCAATACAAATACAATAACTTCATGAGAGGACTGCTGGACTACAAAATAAAATAAGAAGAAAAGAATGAATGGGCAGACTAGAAGGGCCATGTGGTCCTTTTCTGCCGGCAAATTTCTGTGTAATCTGTGTAATATATGTATGTTTACAAATACAATATAATTAAATATATTTGATTATTTGCTATATGTCCCCTTTTAAGCAATGGGTATTAAAAGCTTAGTGCCTGTTACAAACCCCAACCCCGTTGAAGTAGCAGTCTAGCACAAAACATTCGGGCTGTTTGTCTGCTCATCCCTGACTTGTGCTGCTACAGATGAATAAAATTATGCTTGAACACTGAAACTATCGACTGGCTGAGTGTGCCGTTTTGTGTGTTCTGCTGTGCTTCTGAGCCTCCCTACAGTAGCACTGGTACCTTTCTGCGTGCGTCCTCCTTTATGCCTTCCTGTTACGTCAGCATGATGGCCTGCAAACAACATAAAAGGGTTCAATTGAATGTGAGTTGAAAACATAAAAAAGTGCTGGCCAGCACAATCATTTGTAATTCAGATAACCTGGGGTCATGCCCCAGGCTCAAGATGTATGGAACTGACCAACAGAAATAGGGTTGGACACAGGACTCAGACACCTCCTGCCCCCTTAAGGGAGGGTTGCACCATACCTTGCAGGCTGCTCCCTACTGATCTAGGGTGGAAACATGAAAACATAGACACTGACAGCAGAAACAGACCAACAGGTCCATCTAGTCTGACTGGAGTTCCCTATCATTACAGCCATGAGTAAGGGATTACGGGGCCCCTTCAGGCAGGGTATGTTTGCACACTTTCGCTCTATGATGCCGAGAATGGAGGCATCTCACCTACAAAGCGGGCTCAGTAGGCGATCCTCAAAAGTTGATGGGCACTGCTAGGACCCCAACATTTTAGACAGGTGGGCTGCCATCTTGACTCCTCAGGCCATGTCTCTTCAGTGGGTAGCATAAGTGGGAGGGCTACAGAGTACATAAGAAAGGGCAGTGCCAGATGGATAAAGTTTCCTCATCCCCTTATGTTATCAGATGTTCCACAAAGCTCTGGCCCTTATCACCAGCTCCTTCCACCCTGCTCCACTGGTCCAATTTAAGCTGTCCATGGGGATATGAGCCAGTCCCTGTGGTTTTGCTTACAGGGAACAAACTGTGGGTTGCTGTGGGTAGTGTAGTAAAGTACAAATAGGAGCTGGATTCCTGGGAGCTTGTTGGGACAGGATATGGGCTTGAGGTAGATGGAAGGATGTCCAAGAACTGGTTGGTAAAACACAGGGATAAACAAAGAGTATAAAAACACTGAGACACAATGTAAATTATTTGTTTTTCTTCAGGGATGATTTATGAAGGAAAAGGGTAGGCAGAATTATTGAGCCAACTGTATGTACCTTTTTCGTTATAAATCATTACAGAAGAGGACCAAAAGGTTGAATAAGAATATTTTCCATAAAAAAGCACACAAAATCTACTGGACAGATCAATATGATGTAGGTTAGCACTAGCTCTATGATAAATGATTACCTTTAGCATTAAAAAAAAGAGCTTTAAAGAGCTGGTAAACTGCGTGAAATTAAATAACCATTACTTTTTGTACCTGATGTATTTTTTCTTTTCCCTTTTGCCAGTTAGATATTTTTTCTCACAGACAGCACCAGGTGTAATAAGTGGAACAGTACTCTGCCTGAAGGCTGACATATCGAGTGCTATTAAACATAGAAACTGTAGCTGGCCTGGTGGCAGTGAGGCTTGAGATGCTGGATACCACACCTAGTGCTACGCCAGTGACCCGGGCTCGCGAACAAGCCTGGGTTGTCTGGGGTCAGCTGGGGGTGGGGGTTGAAGTTGAATTGAGCCACTGCTAGGCAAGCTCTCCTCTCCCGGGAAGGGATCTGGCCACTCCTGTCGTAAGACTACACCCAGGTGGAGGCCTGGGGGTAGTGCAGGTGGAGAGCGGCAAGAGTAGGGAGGATGCTGCGGATCATGGCGTGCGCATGCCTCCACATGCGTGCGCCCAACCACGTCATGGGGCAAGGGAGAAAATCGGAGCTGGTAGGCTCCATGAAGGTTCTGGTGGCGATCCCGTTGAGGGGATGCTGACCGAGAACGGATATGAGCCCCCCGGGAGGTGGTCCAGAGGCTGCCTGCCAGCTCCACAAAAAATTGGGGGCATAAAATGTAAACTAAAAAAAAAAAAACAGAAACTGGCAGGATACAAAAGGCTCCTTGACCCATGCAGTATGCCCTGCACTACCTACAGTATAAGTGGTTACTCACTTCCCCCTTCATACTGCATCAGCAATGTGATCTCAGCAGCTGTGCCTTCTGCCATACTGATTACTAGTGTATATTAAAAATGTCATGGAGACCATTCTTCTGGTTGTAGGAGTGGTCTTCACAGCATTTTCAAATACTATCAATCGAAGTCCCTCAATGAGTGGAAAAATGTTAAAAATGGTAGGGCTGCCCAGTGGCCCAGCAGAAGCACCATGCACTTCTGTGCTGACGACCAAGTTTCGGGAGTGGAACCGGTAAATGGGTCAGGTGGCCAGGGAAGCTCTGCCACATGGCAGAGCTTCTAACCAGGAAAGGGAGGTGCCCTGGTTGTGAAGCAACCCCTTCTGTGGGCTGAGTGAGCTGGTCTCCTCTACAGGATGTCGCTACGTGTTACCGAGGTGACGTACATGAAGGTGCACATCCTCCACAGGGTGTCAGGGAGTGAGAGGGCAGGAAGAAAACCAGAAAATCCATGAGTGCCAGTGGCCAAAAATGACAGAACAGGTGTTCTTGGGTCCCTTCCCCCACGTGGGTCCCCACTGGATGGGCAGTGGTTTGGGCTGGAGGTGCCAGAAATAAGCCGGATGCAGGCATGAGGAGGCCACCGCAGGCTACCCCCCCAAAAAAAGCTATGTGAAAAATATTTTTTAACCCGTTCTTGGAAGAGTGTGCCCATTTACAGCGCATTTGCATGTGAGACAATCTTTACAGAAAAAGTGTGTCATGTACAAGGGAAAGATGCGATCTGATTAGTTGGAAATGCTCCCTTAATATGAAATGATGTCACAGTGCTGAATAAGGTTGGAAGGGAAACAGCTTGGCATTGTATGTTAGCTTCCAGCGAGAGTACAGTTCTGTGCATTAAACAGGTTGAAGAAATACTTCGGAAATATGAAACTAACAAAAGGCTTCTTTTAAAAATTCTTAATTTCTGTCTGCTGTTTTTGGTGCCACTAGCTCCATTACTGGAAACATGCTAATGACACCCCACCCCCGCAGTTAAATAAGGAACAGCTAAAGCATAAGAGGAATGGTTTCAACAGGAATAGTAATTTAAGGTGTATTATTCTGAAAATCACATATGATAGTTGGCAGAGTAACTAGGCAGTAGAGCACTGTGTTGCCACCTGCAAGACACAGGTTTGCATGCAACAGCAAACAAAAACCATGCATTAAGACGATATAATTTAGATAAAATGTCAGGAAACGATGTAAATGAAAGTATGGGGTCACCTGGAGGACAAGAAGTGTTGGCGGTGCTGTGGGTCATCCTGCAGACGGGCTCTGGGGCTGCTAGCCACACTAGCGTAGAGTACAGACCTCTATCATAGGGACAGGTGTTGGAAAAGGCACTTGGGGAGCTATCATCAGAATGTTAAGTAAAGGGGAGATTCTTCTAGTTGGTAACTTCAATCTGCCAGATGTGGAGTGCAGCCTTGGCAAGGAGCTGGGCATCCTTGAGTCCTTAACAAAAGGCTTTTCTCAGGCAGCTAGTCAAAGAACCCACTATGGACACATCAGTGCTGGACTTGGGGCTTATGAACAAGGATAACACTGCAGATATCTTAATGGCCATTCCCCTAGGTATCAGTGATCACCGTACAGTGCGGTTTAACATAAAGACAGGAGCAGAAGCAAACCACACAAGGATGAGAGTCCTAGACTTTAGGAGGGTGGATTTTAAAGAAATGGGAGACTGTCTCAGAAACTGCTTCACAGGGAGGAGTAGAGGCAAAGTGGGGAACAATAAGGGAAAGCATAATTAAGGCAACCAGCCTCTGTGTGAAGAAAGTAAGTAAAAAAGCAGAAAGAAAAATAGACCATTATGGTTCTCTAAGGTGTTATGGTTCTCTAGGGAAGTGGCCAAGGTGGTGATGGACAACAGGATGGCATTCAGGAGGTAGAATGAAAATGAAATGCAGGAGGACAGGGAGGTATACTAAGTAAAACAGAGGACACAGGAAACAGTCAGGGGAGCAAAGGTGCAGACAGAAGAAATGATAGCCAAAGGGTTAGGTAAAGTGGTAAGACTTTCATCAGATAAGATAAGTGAGAAGAGAAAAGTTAGGGGAAAGATAGTGAGGATCAGGAAGGTGGCAGAGGGAGACTGTGCAGAAAAGGACCAACACAAATTTGCCTTCCTGAAAAGATTCTTCTGCTCTATCTTCACAGCTGAGGGAGGAGGGACAGGCCACCAACACGTAGCAGGAACAAAGGATGGGGGTGAGGTGGACACAAGTCCATTTTCAGAGGAAAGAGTCCTGAAGGGACTTGCAGCTCTAAAGGTGGACAAGGCTATGGAACCGGACAGAATGAATCTAAGGATACTAAAGAAACTCAGGGAAGTGCTAGTTGCCCCACTGACAGCCTAATTCAACAGTTCACTGGAAATAGTGCGGTTCTAGAGGACTGGGGAAGAGCTAATGTGGTCCCTTTACATAACAGCAGCATCATGGAAGAGGCTAGCAACTACAGGTCTCACTTCAGCTATGGGGAAATTAATGGAAACCCTGCTAAGGAAAGGCTGGTTCAGCATCTTGAATCCACTGGGCAGCAAGTCCACAGGCAGCATGGATTCATAGGGGGAGGTCATGCCAGACATATCAGATTGATTTCTTTGATTGGGTGACCAGGAAAAGAGCAGGGGAGGGAAGAGGGCATGATCTATCTTGACTTTGGCAAGGCCTTCAACACACTGTCCACACTAGTCTGACCGAAGGTAAGACACGTAATGACCATTAAATATTTATTAATTTACAGCAGCAGTGCATGTTAGTGGCGAAAATTATTTTTTAATTCTATTTTAGACTGTCCCCTATATCCCGTTTCATATGATACCCTTTTTGGGCCTGCTTCTGCATTTTTCCTTTTTTTACATTTGAAATAATAAAAGGAGCGCTCCTTTTAATATGTTTCAGTCCAGGTTTTGATCATTCTTTTCTGTTGTTTTTGAACATCCTAACTTTCCTTGTGGCTAAAATGAACTGGTATGCAGCAGACAGTGCTCCCTGACCTTCTGGGACAATTAATAGGTAAGGAAAATACTGACACAAACTGGGACAGAACTTTATTTAAAGGAGCACTCCTATTATTATTTTAAATATAAAAAATGTGCTAAAACAGACCAGACTCAAAAGGGGGAATAAGGTTATTGCATGAGACAAGTGGTAAGGGGCAGTCTAAGATGGAATAAAAAAGTGTGGGTCAAAATGGTCATTGTAAAATACACTGCTACTTTATAGGGGTACTGTAACCCCACCCTCAAAAACCTGGTCAGTTATGTCTGTTTTAAACTAAAGCGAGGAGCGCTTGGTGTCTTAAGACTGAAAATGAAAACTGATGTTTAAATGATCTTCCTGTTTCCTGGCAAAAAGTTGGCATCTGCAGGGTATGCATTCTGTAACATTCCTCCAAAATCTGAATTTATGGAAATTGGAAATTCCATTAATACTAAAGACATTTCATGGAAATGTGGATTTCTATAGGCCAAAAAACTAACTTGGGATTATTTTCATATATTAAATGCAAAAAAAAAAGCAAGTTACCATAATTCAACACCTTTAAGAATATGTTCTCCATAGAGCCACACTCTTCAGTTGTAGGACCAGAGACACTCGGATCCCATGAGAGCAAATCTTCAGTGTGGAGGCCTGGATGACTGTGTTGGCACAGGCACATATAAATCAACACATGCTAGGGCCAATACCGCCGTCAACCCCCTAACTACCTCAGTTCTGTTAGCAAACAGAGTGGGGAAAAAGCTCTGTATAAGAAGAGAAAGGAAAGAAAAAGGATACAGACTGGGAAAACAAAACAACTAAATATAAACAGTGAACAAAAAACAAGGGCAAGGGATTAGCTCCCCCCCCGGGAAGACAGGATACATTTAGCCATGAAACAGAGGAGTTCCTAGTCAGGGCTGTGATCCACATGACCCAGAATGAAGGGAAACAAGGCAATAATTTCATCCCACTGCTGCCCAACACCCAATGGCACAAGTCCACCACACTCAGAAAACTGACCAGTTAAATCCAAGGGACACTCAGGACAGCCTGAAAATACCGGACTAAAAGGCAGTCGTAACTATATGCACTGTACCCCATTCACGTGGGCAATGCAGGGGGTTAGAGAGCAACAAATGCGTACTTCCAACTGGTCTGGTTGCTGCTTCAACTGAAAAAGAAAGTAGAATATTTCAGCTGGAATACAGGTACAACAGATAATTCAAATTATACGGGAATGTTACAAAAAATGAATAGCGTAGAATCATGCCTGAAACCCTAGCCAATTTATTGTGGTTACCAAAGAAAAGTCAAAGAGCCCTCAGTGTGAGTATAAATGCACATTTCTCTTATAGCTCTCAATGTACAGTATAGCAACAAAAAACCATGATAGATTCCTTTCAAATCTGTACGTGTTGTCAGTTTGCAAGGCTGTTCATGTGTTGCTGTAAATTCTAAAAGGAAAAGAGGGTAAAGCACACCAAATGGATGTGGTTGTTTACAAACACAGGCAGCCTGAAGGTCAACAGACATCGAAATCGATCTGAGAAGGATAAAACATGGAAAGAATGTCCTTGCAAGGAAGAGCCACATACAGTGTCAGTGATGACACGTGCATCCAAATCTGCCTACAAACTTCTACTCTGGGTAATGACAGATACCTGTACAAAGGCGGTCAAACAGATCACCAATAAGTGGACAAAACGCTCATCACACTGGGTAAAGATCAAATCAAGACTGGGCAGTACAGAGTGGCAGGCAGGATGGATACAAATTAGACATTTCCCAGTTTTTCAGCCGGCGAGAACAGACAAGACATTTAAAAGATGAGGGGAAACGGGGCTGAAGTTCTTTATGCAATGGCTTGAAGGATGGAAGTTTTAAATCATTTGAACAGTTACAAAAAGAATTTGGTTTGAAACAGAGGAATTATTTTAGATATCTTCAAGTCAGAAACTTTGTAACACAACCAGAGAACCGGAGGAAAATAACCCAGTCACACCCAGAGCTCTTAAATAGGGTAGAACAAATGGCCAGGAATAAGAAACAGAAACACAGAATCATCCAGCTGTATCAGATCGCATACGCTGCAGCAGAATAGGATAGAATAAAGGTACAAGCTCGGTGGGAAACAGAACCAGAAACGGAAATTGACAGAAAACAATGGGAATTGATATGGGCCAACATACAAGAGACTACCGCACGGAACAGTTGGAGGGACTTTATATGGAATATCGGGATAAGGTATTTCACTACACCCGTCAGTCAACACATTTTAAGAAAAGTAGCATAGATAGATGTTGGAAATAAATGTGGTCAAAAAGGCACACCTGCTCATATATGTTGGAGCCACCCAGCATTACAAACATGTTGGAAAGAGCTGACACAAATCTGGACCAAAGATTTAGAGGTTCACAGACCCAGGTCACCTGCACTAACATTTTAAGGGTGTCACCACAAGGTGTTCAAAGAGGAAACAAAAGACAGATTTTCAACATATGGGTGGCAGCAGCAGGTAAGACCATGACATACAAAGAACTAGTAGACAAACAAACCTCTGTCAGTTTCAGAGTTGCTAAAAATCTGTGAGGACATAAGAAACAACGGAGGGGGGTCATGGTGCTTCTGAGGCTGCAGAGGGAGAAACACAACTCCAGATGGCTCCCACACTACCATACAGTGGAAGAGTCGGAAGGGACAAATATCCTGGAACAACTGCTCTAAACCACTACCAGAGAGAAACTATTAAAATGCAAAATAAAGGAGGAGTAATTAACCCGACAGCAAACCTGGCTTGGGGAGGTGGGGGGACAAGCGGAGGATAGAAAGATTGATACTATGGAAGGAAAAAGGCAATATACAAACAGAAGTTTTGTACATAGTTTGTGGGATGGGGAAGGGGCATCAAAGTTATGAATAAAATCCACCACAAGGTTCATAAAGGTTAAAACAAGCAATGGGAGCTGCTGAGTCAATGTGTGTTAGCGGGAACATATCTAGCAGGATGTAACGGCACTAAATCTTGTGATGATCATACTTTGCAGGTCTAATGCACTGACACTCACTGAAAGAAGCAGTGGAGAGTAACCAACATTTTACTACTAGGGAAAGCACTGTAGTCGCAGGGGTAGAAGAGAAGGAACAGCATGCAATAAGGGAAGGAAGGCTATAAGCTTCCCTGTTAAAATAAAAAAAACGATAGTGAAGTGCATGCCACTTATTTGGGGCGAGGCACAACTTCTACATGCCATATGCAAATAATGCATGACCCAGGAACATAAGGCAACCGGGGTATTACAGTAGCTGGAATGTACAAGTGTATGAATATAGCCCACAGCAGAAAAACAAGGAACAACCCTTCTCTCATTGGTTGACATCTGGCACCACATGCCTTCACCTGGAAAAAAAAGAAGAGACACAGAAATAACAGCAGAGACACAGAGGTAGACTGGTGGGGAGGACATGCCCTAGTTGTTTTATTGGTAACAGATAACCTCACCAGCAGAGACTGGATAGTTTGTAGAGAAAGAACTGCGAGACAAAGCTGCATGATGAATTTCTTGGACTAAATGCTCACTTTCTTCCCAATGTTTGTACGTACAACTTTTAAAAAATTGGAACGTTGTACCACTGTAGCTTTATCAATAAAAATTACGTTAAAAAAAAAAAAAAAAAAATCGGAGTTTAAAATATTTGTCTCTATTTTTTTGTTTTAAATACTGTTGCTATCTGAGTAGTTGCATTGCTTACTGAGTAGTCACTATACCACCAGTACACTGTAAAACAATCTTTGTAAACAAGAAAGTCTCTGGTGTTACAGAAAGGTGAAATCTTTACTGGCTGCTGAGAGAGAAGTCTGTGATAGTACTTTAGAATTCTGAAAGAAATTCCAAGTTATAATCAGGCACTTGAAAAAAGTGATTTGATGACAAGCTACAGATTACTTTAACAACCCTGACCCTAAAGGGATTACAACAGAATGGTGATGTAAAGCAAGAACTGGTGTGGGCTTACCTCGTGGCTTTGGACTGTTGCCATCTTCAATAGCCAATCTAAGCTGCTGGATGAAGTCGCTACCATATACATTCCTCTCCTGCCAGATATTTAACAATCGCTCCATGTGTTTCTTACAGCCCTCATCGGCCTCCCTGTCCAGGAAAAAAGATACGCAGAAAAGCCTGGTCATAGCATTGTCCTGCAACATCAGTATTCTGCAAACATTGTCATCAGCAACATCTGGTGGTGCCACCAAGGCCTTTAGACAGCTAATATACAAAAAGAAAAAGGATCAAAAGATTGATTTTATGACTGCATGCAGTAGAGACTGTGGGCCCCATTCTAAGCTGAACCAGGCTGCACTAAGTGGTCGCTGCAAACACTCAGCCCCACTACCGACTCTGCAACCTCCCACAGTTATGATCAAAGTGGGTCGCAGACCCTTTCTGCATGGTTGCAAGTGTTGGCAACTGTGCAGGAAAGTGGGCACCATGCAGGACTTGTCCAACCATGACTATAACTAAATTTGCACTTGCCCCTCTTTCTTCACAGTAAAGTCAGCTCTCGTTTTGTACTCGCCCTTCAAGCAAATGTACTTGTCTCGGACAGGGGCAATGGGATATGCACCCCCCTGTAAACAGCCCAAGGGGCCATTCAGAGAAGCATGGCAGTCCTCACATGTCTGGGACACTCCAGTCTGAAGCAGTGCTCAGGCTGCCACTTTGCCAGTAGAACAAAAACTGCAACCTCCAAGGCTGTACCTTTGGGTATGCACTGGAACAGTGCTTGCAATTCCTTAATGCCCTTCATGATGGCACATCCCTTCCAGCCCAGTGCAAAATGCACAAACCACCAGAATGCACTCTGCTGGAGAACAGTTATAGGCAGGCTTTTTTTTTTTGGGGGGAGTGGTGACAGTGCATGTGAATAGAAGCCTAGGCACCACTACGAATGGACTGGGGGGCACTGCACACAGGAACCCTTCCAGATTTGTGACCTCACAGCTGCATGACATAGCTTGAATGCATGTGGTGCAATGTCGTGCTGTGACTTAGCCAGTGGCAAACCTCGTTTACATCATCTAACATCAGGATTACTAATCTGCTTAGTGCCACTATCGGAGGGGGAGTGTCTGTCTAAAACTCCTGGTTTTGTGCTGCCACTCAGTGTGGGTAAGAATGGGGCTCCACATTTATTTAAAAAACAAAATACAAATACAAGCCTTGATTTAACAGACAGTCTGAGTAAAAAACATTAGCAGCCACCTTGAGCACAGTGGAAAGCACATAAACACCATGCTGGTTACAATTAAATAAAGAATCAGGATAGAAATTATCTCACCGCTCTGCAGATAAGGCATAGCTGTATGCACCACAGTGAAGATACCTGCACTGGTCAGACTGGTCACAAAAATGAAAATAAAAATTTAAATGAAGAGAAATATAAAATACACATATGCAGCAGCACACATTTACTTTTATTGTCATCCTTGTCCCAGCCTTTTTCATCATCTTTCTGCCATGGATTGAGACGGTCATTTTATTATACAATGGAGTCCTAAAATCACGTATTCTGATTGGCTAACTGGCACCTTTTACCCGTAGTAAATCCTGGCATAACTCATGGGAAAATGTGCCAGTCAGCTGCATCTTGCACACAAATCAATCCGACCCCAAAATGACAAAATACAAACCACCATGTTGTTTCCCCGCTGAACCGGCGGTAGGCAAACCTGCAAGCCTTAATGAACTCCCCGCTAAGCTGCCACTGAACCACGAGGCTACATGAGGAATTAAAAAAAAATGCTCACCAGTTCTACCACCTCATCATGCTCGGTCCCAGGACTGACAAAAACAGAGACCGGTAGGGCAGCCAACTCAATACATCTACCTAAAAGCGCTCAAACTGACCGTGCCTTCCACCACAGCTCAATCACCAGGATACATGCATCGCACTAACCCCCTGCAGCTAAACAAATATTTGAATAGTCTGAACAATACTGAAGTGAGAAAATTGTTTTTGAATTAAAAATGAGGACCGGAAGTTATGGAAATCACAGTCGAAAAGCGTAGCCGTGATACTGGCATGCACCTATGCATATTTAAAGGTGCATGCTCAGCATCATGGCTCCATTTTTGGCAGTGATTTCCTTAAGTTCTAGCTCTCATTTTTAATTCAAACACACTTCACACAGTTCAGCACTGTTTAAACTATTCACATACTTTTTTTTTTTTTTTAAAAACAAAGACAAGGCGCTGCGTCAGCATGTGGTCTAAAAGCAAAACAAAATGGTTATATTAAATGCACGCTGAAAATAGAAAATAGAGCAGCCAACTCAATACATCTTCCTAAAAGCGCGCAAACTGACCGTGCCTTCCACCACAGCTCGATCACCAGGATACATGCATCGCACTAACCCCTTGCAGCTAAACAAATATTTGAATAGTCTGAACAATACTCTATTTTCTATTTTCAGCGTGCATTTAATATAACCAATTTTTTTTTTTTTTTTTTAGCTGAACTGGGATGGCAGGTGCTATTATACTTCCTAGTTCTAGCCTACAAGACGGCAAACTTGCACCCAGAAGCAGCAGCTCAGGGATGGCACCCGCTAGCAATTGCACCACACAGACTGCTGGCTACTACTTAGTGTGTCTGACTCTGTCAGAGCAATAGATGTAAACAATGAACCAGGACAGGACACCACACTAGAGTACTGTGTGGTGTGTGTGTGGGGGGGGTTAGGAACTGAGGAGCACATCTACATTCTGCCTAGCAACAGGGACTATTTCATAAAGAGGAAGGATATCACACCTTAAAATCAAGAAAAAAGTTTTTTGTTTTTTTGTTTACTTTTTTACTTTTTAATAGTGTGTTTTAATATTTTTAAAATCTTTCCCATTTTATAATCACAATAACCACTCCAGGATGAGGGTTATGCTGGGATTTACCCACAGCTGACCTGGTTTGACCACTCGGCCTGCAGCCTCATGGCCAAACCATGCCAGCCGTGGGTAAATCCCAGCATAACCCACACCCTGTCGTGGTTTACTGCTTAACTGAATTTCATCAACCTAATATGCAAAATTATAAGATAAACTTAGGCCATGACATGGAAGGTACAGACAAGAGGAAAGAAATACTAATCATAGAATGGCATTACATTTAGCAGCTTGCATTAACTTCTACTTTTTCCAGACCTATACAGTTCCACCAGAAATTAAACTTTCACCTCCCCCCATTAGAACCAGGAGTCCAAAGCAAGTAACAAAGTTCAAGTTCAAGTTTATTGCAGGAAAACTCCACTTGAGCAAGCTCATTCACAAGGAGGTCCTGTGACATAAACACTTAAAGTACAAACACAGATAGGTAATAACAGTATATACATGAAATGCACGTTACATGATACAGGCTGGATATACATACAAGGGTACCACATAGGGTGACCGCAGGTGGTAAACATTGATATGAAACAGGGAAGCGACTTACAGGTTGCATACTGATAAATGAAACATGATGACTGGTGTGCAATACATATATTTTGGCAGCTAGAACAAACAACAGACTACAACTGATATGGGGGAGTGATTTGATAAGAGTAGCAGTGGAGTGTAAGCATAGATAAAGCCAGGAGTAGAAGGGGAAGGGAAAGCAGTTAATATGACAAATCAATTATACCTTACCAGTGGATAAATATGGCACACATGGGGAAGGAAGAGACTTAATGACAGTTACAGGTGTCTTTCATTTTGGCTGAACTTAGCGATTTGTAGAAGTTTATTGAAACTGTGCTAGTTAGTTTCAGTACGGTTTGTAATTGGTTCCAAATGGAGGGAAGGGCATATGCATAGCACGCTTACCAAAGGAAGTCCGCCCTGGTATGTCAAGAATAAAGTCAGATTTTCTTAATGAGTATGCACTATGTGAGATACTAATAAGGGAAGAGAGCTAGCTTGGCAATTTCTGCAGGAGCAGTTTATGTCCATAGCCCAGCATGGAGCAGGCGCCTAGTAGTAAGGGATGTCCAACCAACAGCTGCATATAAGTCACAGTAGTATAGTAAGGGAATTGAAATGAACCGAACGCACGGTGATAAAGGATGTCCAGTTTACTTAGATTTGCAAGAGTGGTGGAGGAATAGATTACATCACATAGTCGAGTAGGGGGGAGAAGATATTCATACAAGCTTGTTTCGAGTTTCAAGGGGAAAGGGCCTATTTCTGTAGAAGAAACCTAACCTTGCTTTTAACCTTCTAGAGACATCTTCGACATGGTCATTGAAAGATAATTTATTGTCGATCCAGATACTCAGATATTTAAATTTGGTTACAACTTCCAGAGGCTCGTTTAGCGTGGTGATAATGAAGTCTTGGGCAAGGGTATTGGGGGGGCCTGTGACAGCACTGCGGAAGAATATCATCACTTTAGTCTTCTTAGCATTGAGCAGAAGCTTTGCCTTTATTAGGTTATGCTCAAGTTGTGTGCGAAGCCCGCTTGAAGCACTCCCTTGACTTCAGATAATGATGAGCCAGAAGTATACAACACAGTATCATCTGCAAAAAAGTGCAGATTGGACGTAGATATGTTAGCATCTAAGTCATTAATGTACAAAGAAAACAAGATAGGGCCTAAGATGGATCCTTGGGGACTCCTCTTGCAACTGGCAAGGCAGCAGAAAAAGCCTTCCCTATACTTTTTGGAATCTTCCAGTTAGGTAGCTAGAGAACCACTGGGTGGTATGGTATGTGGCACCCAACTTTGCAAGGCAATTGACTAATAGTTTGTGATCAATAGTATCAAAAGCTTTGCTGAGGTCCAAAAAGACTGCACCAGTTACTTTCTTAGCATCTAGAGCAGAGATCCAATCATTGGTTACTTTTGCTAGTGCAGTGATTGTGCTATGATTAGCCCGGAAGCCAGATTGAGCTGGGTTAATAAGAGAGAAGGTTTCCAAGTGAGATTTTAACTGAATATGGATCAGTTTTTCGAGAACTTTAGAAAGGATAGGCAATATGGAGATAGGCCTATAGTTGTTTACATTGCATGGGTCACCAGATTTAAATAGAGGGAGGATATGTGCTGATTTCTAGCAGGACAGCACAGTAGCAGATGTAATGGAAAGATAGAAGATGTGGAGAATTGGGGCAGTGAGATGGGCGTAGCCTGACCTTAGGAAAAAGGGTTCCAAAGTAAATCAATAATATTATTCATTGCCGACCCAGTGGCGCTGAGGGTTGAGGCGCTGGACGCCACACCTCGCGCCACCCCGGTGACCCGTGTTCGGGAACAGACTCGGGCTCCCGGGGGCTGTCAGGGGAGAGGGAGGACTGAGTGTCTGACGACTGCTCTCCTCTCTCTCTGGGGTGGGTAATGGGGCTTGCATTGCCCTGTAGCGGCGACTGGCGGAGGCCAGCCGTGCTACAAGTGGCATGCAATAGCAAGGGGGAGCGCAGCGGGCGTCAGCATGCTTGGACGCCACTGCACGGCCGGCTCTCCATTCGGAGAAAAAGAGGAAAATGCGGAGGGTGATCTTCGCGGCTGATGGCCGCGCCTTGCGCCCCCGGAGAGACCCAAGAGGGGCGAGTATCTAGTGGGTGCATGAGCGATAATGGCCGCCCCACTGGGGAGCGGGTTCGTGGCCCTGCATGCACCGACCGGTCTGGGGTGCAGGGTCAGGTCGGAGATCATGTAGGGCCGCTCTGCCGAGGAGAATAAATAGTAGGAAGATAAAAAAAAAAAAAAATAATGTTATTCATTTATGTTTCCAGGCTAGTTTCCTCACTAACCTATCTGCATAATTAATTCACAGAAATTAAACACCATGCAACATCTCTGCCTACAGGTTTTATCAAATGCTTTCAATCAGTTATTGTTGCATTTCCTGGGCCAATGCAGACACACTTTTATCAGATTCAGATGGGGACCCCCCTCTGCATGAAAAGAATCAGTGTTGTACTGTGCTCTAAGAAAATTGACTCGTTGTCAATTGTCAATTCGGGAAGAAACAAAATAAAATGTACTGAATCCAAAATGTTGTCGGTGCCAATATTTGAAAAGTTCCCCCCAATTCTAGAACCTCTTGACAGTAAGTGAGCAACTTTCTTTTACTGTGTTAGGTGGGGAATGAAAATCTACTTATTTTTATTGATTTATTTACTTAAAAGTTGGTAACTGAGAAAGGCACACAATCTCCTGCAGCAGGTCATACCATATGGGAAGATTCCCAAGCAGTTATGCCAAGGGGAGGAGGAGGAAGCGAACTATCAAGACTTAGGACAGGAGGCCTTGTAAAACAGCCCGTCCAAAAGCAGTTTGTTTTTTGGAAGCGATGTCTAGACTGTAATGTTTTGCGAATGTATGTACAGTAGACCATGTGGTGGCTTCGCAGATTTTTAAGGCAGAGATGCCCCAGAAACACGCCATGGAGGCAGCCATGCCTCTGGTAGAATAGGGTTTTACAACCCCTTGTAAGAGGTTTATTGTATTTTTTTTATGTTTAATAGATAAACGAAATGCGGTTAGCCAACCATGTGGACAAGCACTGTTTTGAAACCTGAATGTCCTGATTTCCAGGGGCGAAAGAAACAAAAAGTTGCTCAGTTTCTCACAACTGTGAAGTGCGGAGAAGATAAAGTCTCAATGTTCCATGCACATCGAGAGTATGAAGCAGGGATTCCCCTGAAATAGTACGTCTACCTGATGTAATGGCAACCAAAAATATAGTTTTCCATGAAAGATAACGGAGCTCGCTGGATTCAGTGGGCTCAAAAGGACTCAGTCAATTTTTCAAACACAAAATTCAAGTCCCACACAGGGACTGGATCCCGGATAGGGGGATGAAGGTGCAGAATGCCTTTTAAAAAGGTTCTGATCAAAGATAACTGGGACAATGGTTTGTTGCCCACAGGTAAATGGAATGCGGTAATGTCTGAAAGGTGTACTTTTACAGAGGAATATTTCATGCCACCCTCCGACAAGGAGAGCAAATAGTCTAAGATGCTCTGAGGGGATCACTCATAAGGGTCTAAATCCTTCGTAGACACCCAAATGAAGAAGCGTTTCCACTTCATAGAATAGGAAGACCGCGTAGATGGTTTCCTGGCAGCCCAGAGGACTTCTGCCACCTTTGGGGACACCCTGAAGCATGTGAAGACTATGTCCTCAGGAGCCAGGCGTTCAGATGGAGGGAGTGTAGGTCCGGGTGTAGCAGGGAGCCTGCGCCTGGGACAGCAGAGTCCAGCAAATTGGCAGTGGTAGGGAATCCGGTTCCAAGAGTTGCAGAAGCAAAGGGAACCAAATCTGTCTTGGTCAGAACAGTGCTATGAGAATTATCGATGCCCTGTCCCAGACCAATTTGATTAATACTCTCTGAACAAGAGGAAAGGGCGGAAAGACGTGAAGAAATGTTCCTGTCCAGGAAAGAGATGACATCTCGCCACAGAGTTCCAGGATCTCGCTCAAGACAGCAGTAAAGAGGCAGATTTGCATGTCGCAGAGAGGCAAATAGGTCCAACTCCGGTCGGCCCCATTGGTGGAAGACATCGTTTAAGACGTCCGGTAAGATTTCCCACTCATGAGCCCGTGCAGTGGATCTGCTCAGGGCATCCACCAGCGTGTTGTACACCCCAGGATGCGGACCACCAGAAGATGGCTATTTCTCTGGATTGCCTAGTAACAGACCCTCATCGATACTATGCAGAGAGGGTATGAATGGGTGCCTCCTTGCTTGTTTAGGTAGTGAACTACCGCAAAATTGTCTGATTGCACCAGAAGGCAACTGGAGGGGAGGAGAGTCTCAAACGCCTGTAAGGCGTAGAGGACTGCCCTTATCTCTAAGACACTGATGTGGAGGTTGGCCTCCACTGGTGTCCAGGATCCTTGGTACCAGATGTGCAGGAGATGAGCACCCTACCCTGTCAAGGAGGTGTCTGTAGTCAGAATGAGACATGGAACAGGAGAATAAAATGGTATGCCTCACATTAAGTTGTCCCTGGACTTCCACCACTGTAGAGCCTGAAGTGCCGGGGAAGACATCAGGACCTGGGCATTGAAATAGTCGTCCTTCTGGTCCCAGTGGACTCTCAGGGACAACTGAAGGACCCTCATATTCAACTTGGCATTGGGGACCGTCGGAATCGTGGCCGCCAAATGTCCCAGATGGCGCAGGTAGTTTCGTGCCAAAACCAATCTGCTGGACTCTAGGCTGCACGTCAAAGCAATCAGGGCATCCGCCCGAGCCACGGGCAAATTATGCCATCCCCAAGGAGGCGTCTAACACAGCTCCGATATATAGGAGGCATTGCACTGGGTCCATTTTGGACTTCGGATAGTTTACACCCATCTCCACCTGGGCGAACAACTGCAGGGTTCGAGAAAGCATGGGCAACAGCCTTTGGCAGGGAGACTCTTTCAGGAGCCAGTTGTCCAGGCAGGAAAAGACACAGGCCGTCTCTTCGGAGGGCTGCTGTAACTGCCGCTTGGCATTTTGTGAAAACCCTCGGAGCAGAGGAAAGGCCGAATGGAAGGGCCCTGAACTGGTAATGATGACCCTAAAACAAAAAGCAGAGAAACCATCTGTGAGCAGGGTGAATCAGGATACGGAGGTATGTGTCCTTCATAGCGAGACAGCAGAGCCAGTCTCCCTTGTTCAGCAAGGGGAGAAGTGCCAGGAGAGACATCATCTTGAACTTTTGGTATTTGATATAGAGGTTGAGACACCTTAGATCCAAAATGGGGCGCAAGTCCACCATCCATTTGGGAACCAGGAAAAAATGGTAGTAAAATCCCATACCCTTCTGTGAAAGGGGAACTGGTTCAATGGCACGTTTTGTGAGCAAAGCATCAATTTCGTTCCTTAAGATCAAAGCTTGGTCTGGGGGATAATGAGAGACCCTTGGTGGCAAAGCAAGGGGTATCTCTGTGAACTCCAGTGTGTGTCCTGACTCAATCAATCGCAGGAGCCACAGGTGAGAGGAGATGGCTTTCCACCCTTGTAGGTGCAGGAAAAACCTGCCCCTGACAGCCATGGGAAGGGTCTCCGGTCCCGCGACCGGAGGAAGACCTTCAGACCAAAGGCTGGCCCTACTAGGGAGCAGCAGGGACGTAATGGGATGTTTTCTGAGCATTTCTAGGACCAGACAATGTCAACTGAGGCATTCGCTTATTGGCAGGTGGTCTTCGAGCACTGGGACACGTCCTGTAGGGGCAGCCCCTGAAGGCCGGTTTTGCCTTTGGACGGTACAGGGTCTGGACAGATAGAAGGATATGACCCGTAAGTCCTTCAATATTTCTTGGGTCTGTGGACCAAACCGTTCACTCTTAAAGAGAGCATTAAGGATAGACTGCTGCACGTCCTGTGAAAATCCTGACACTCTGAGCCAGACGTGATGTCTGAGACAAACACCTGCTGAGGATGTACGGGCCGCAGTGCCAACAGCATCATAGGTGTCCCCGAGCAGGTGGTGGCAAACAGCCGCCATCGTAGACATTTTGACTGTCAGATCCTCCTGGGCAGGACCCGCAGGGAAGGACTGGGCCATAGCCTGGGAGGCTTTTAGGATTTCCTCCTGATATTTCAGGAGGTGTCCCATGTAATTAGGTACATGGAGAGACATAGTAACCGAGGCATAAACTCTTTCCCCATTACATCCAATTTCCTGTATTCCTTATCAGAGGGTTGAGCATTCGTGCTGAGGTCTAGAGGACCCATTATGGGCGTCATTGATCACCACAGAGTCCGTCTCAGGTGAAGACATGAAGTAGGGGTGGTCCACCGGGGCCTGATACATCTTTTGTACATCTCTTTTTCTGAAAGATGCTACCCTCTTGGACTTTGCTGATTCCCTTGAGGTATCTGAAAGTTTCTATCATGTCGCCCCCCTTTTCTCGAGGCTATACATCTTAAGCTCCTTTAGTCTTTCTTCATGTGTCTTCTGGTGCAGACCCTGCACCATTTTGGTTGTCCTCCTCTGGACAGCCTCCACCTTGTCTATGTCTTTGCAGAGATGGGGTCTCCAGAACTGTACACAGTACTCCAGATGTGGTCTTACCAACTGTCTATATAGAGGGCCAACAACTTCCTGTTTTTTACTGATGATGCCTCTCCCTATGCATCCCAGTATTCCCCCAGCCCTCCTTACTGCCTTCTCACATTGCTGGCCCACCTTTAGGTCATCTAATATGACTATCTCCAGGTCCCTTTCCATTTTTGTTGTTGTCAGTATCTCAACCCCCCCCATTGTGTACTCTTCCCCTGGGTTTTTGTTTCCCAGGTGCATTACCTTGCACTTCTTTGCACTGAATCTAAGCTGCCATACATTTGACCATTCCTCCAACCTTGCCAAGTCCCTTTTCCTCCTTTCCACCTCGCTTTGCGTATCAACCCTGTTGCAGATCTTTGTGTCATCTGCAAAGAGACATACTTTTTCTTCCAGTCCCTCTGCAATGTCACTTATAAAGACATTAAAAAGGATCAGCCCCAGTACTGAACCCTGCAGTACCCCACTAGTAATCCCCCTTTCTTCACTGTGGACTCCATTTACTATTATCCTCCGTGTCCTGTTGTCCAGCCAGTGTTTTACCCAGGCTACCACACTGGGACCCACTCCCAGGCTGGCTAATTTGTTTATTAATCTTTTGTGCAGGACTGTGTCAAATGCCTTGCTAAAGTCTAGGTAGGCCATGTCCACAGCCCCTCCCTGGTCTACTACTATGCTCACCCAGTCAAAGAAATCAATTAGATTTGTCTGACATGACCTTCCTACTGTGAATTTATGCTGCCTTGGGTCCTATGCCCCACTGGCCCCTAGGTACTCAACAATTCTTTCCTTCAGAAATGATTCCATCATTTTCCCTACCACTGAGGTCAAACTGACAGGTCTGTAGTTTCCTGCATCTGTCTTGCTCCCACTTTTGTGAAGGGGAATCACATCCGCCCTCCTCCAGTCCTTAGGTACCACACCATCCTCCCATGATTTATTAAAAAGAATAGTCAGTGGTGTTACTAGTTCTTCCCTTAGTTCTTTTAGAATTCTGGGGTGAATCCCATCAGGACTCATTGCTTTATCCATCTTCAGTTTTAAGAGTTCTTTCAGAACCCTTTCTTCTGTGAAAGGATTAATATCAACCCCCCCATCCAGAGTGCTTCTATTAACTGGACTAGGTATCTCCCCCTGCTCTTCCACTGTGAATACTGAGCAGAAGTATTCGTTCAATATCCCTGCTTTTTCAATGTCACTCTCTGCCCAACTACCTTCCTCTTTATTCATCCTCAGTATCCCTGCCTTAGTCTTTCTTTGCTCCCTAATGTACCTATAAAAGATTTTATCCCCCTTCTTAACTGAGTTGGCTATCTTTCCCTCGGTTTGGGCCTTTGCTATTCTGACTGCCTTCCCTGCTTCCTTCAGCTTTAACTGGTACAGTTCTCTGTCCTGCTCCTTCTGTGTGCCTGTATGGGGATCATGGTACTGTGCAGCGGTCACTGCTTCATCGGTGGCAGTAGTTCTTCTTTAAAGATTTCAAGGCACTTATCACAACGGTAGGGGAGTTTTCCTAGTTTCTTGACCAACAAAACTCCGTCAATAAAACAGGACCATGTAACCCCGCCCCAGGTCGCACACAGAAATGAAATATCTCAACTCGGTGTGCCTTTCCTGGTCAAAAAGTGCAAACAGAAAAAGTACAATTGAAATGTGTGCATATAACAGTGTCTAAGCTACAAAGGGACTGGGAATGTAAAGTGAAGTAAATTCTATCTTTAAATTAAAGGGAAGCTCTCAAGAGTTAGTGGCCACATGTCTCAATTCCTGTCTCTGTAAACTCTGTAATCGCAATCCGGCTCCTACATCTAGGCTGGGTAGCAAAGGGAATGCACAGACTTCAAGGTGCTGCCTCAGGCCTGAAGAGGTGATAGAATAACTTGGACCTCAGAACCAAACAACTTGTATCCTCTAAATGGGTCACTAAGAATGGACTGTTTCACATCATTCTCAATCCCTGCCACCCTAAGCCAAGAATATCTCTTAAGACAGATGCCAGAGGCTGCAGACCTGGCAGAAGCATCTAAGACATCACAGGCTGTGCAGAACAAATGCTTGCCCACATCAGCCCCAGCAATAAGGGCTTTGAGAAGCTACTGTTTTGGGGTGCCTGTGGTAAGGCTTGTGCAACTGCCTTGGCCTTCCTCCAGAGGGTGTTCTGCTACTTCATCATGTGGACCTGGTAGTTGGTTTATTTCAATGCGTCGTAATGTACACTTTATTTTTGTACTCTGTATTTTGTATTTTATGTGCATCTGTCACCTTTTATAATGGTCTGCTCATGTCCCTGGGTCGTACCTGGAAACAAGACTCTGCTCAGTGTGCCTTCCCGGCAACCAATCTTTAAATCAATAAAAATAAATAAATGTACATTTTATCTGCTTTCCTGGGTACAGCCGGAATATTATTTGGCCTGTACCAGGCAGCAAAGGTGGCATTCTTCTAATGCAGGGAGCAGAGGTGGCACCACAACTGTAGGAGATTCTGGCAATTCCAGGAACTCTATAAGATTCCTGGAATGACTGGGAACTCTATAAGGGGAGGCAGTATAGTGCAGTGGTTTAAGGCTCTGAACAGCAAACCTGGAGACCTGGGTTTGAATCCCACAGCCCCCACTTGCATACTGTGTGACCCTAAGCAAGTCACTTAACTTCCCTGTACTCCCAGGTCGCACCTGTAAACAAGCTTTCAGCTTAATGTGCTACTCCTGGTTAAACAATTGCAAAAATAAATAAATAAATAAATAAATAAGATTCTCCTTAGCAGTGTCCTGCTCCTCCAGATCAAAGCCCAAAGAAGCATGCAACTGCTGCATCATGGGGAGGGATAAGTGGGATCCTCTGGAGGGGGACCTTGGTATGTTGATCACAGAGTCCTCACTGCAAGTGGACACCGTGGAGCTGGTGCCCCTGTCAGAGGGAGTTTCAGCACAGTCCTGTCTCCTCCTCATCCTGTGTTATTAAGTCAGGATTGTATTCATACTCGTCAAGCGGGTCGACAGGGAGAAGGCTGGCGATGTTGGCAGCACCCTAGGAGGCAGCTGTGGCATTGGTGTACCTTGCAGCGCCAAGGGAAGGTTAGAAGTAGGCCCCAAAGGAACCCCTGGAACCAGGAGGCCAAGTAGCAGGAGTGTAATCATATCTGAGACATGGGATAGTATCGCCTGAGCGTTGGTGCCCATATGGCCGATTGGTGTGACTGGAGGAGTCAAGGGTCAAGGGGGAGGACTGGCAGTGCTTATGCCAAGTCCAGACCTTGGTGTCATGTCAATGGCCGGGGGATGGGGGGGCGTCACAGCCGTAGCAGACGATAGTGCTGAAGAGGTCATTCCTGTTGGGCAGAGGGGTAACCTGGAAGGCACTGGAGAGGTTCTCTCCTTGTCTCCATCCCGGTGATTCTGTTTGCAACTCCCTGACATCATGTCCCGAGATTTGGAGGACCTGGACTCAGTTGACTGGGCCAGCGATACAGCAATGTTCTTTTTGCTGGAGCTCCTTTGTCATCCTAGCTATCTCCTGCTCGAGGAGGAGTTTTTCTAGAGCCCCAGCAAATTCCACAGGCTTTCACAGTGTGACCCAAGCCTAGGCAGCTCACACAGATGTCGTGGGCGTTGCCCGTGTAGATCTTCTTTCTACATTCACAATATCGGAACAGTTTCAATGGTTCCTTCAATGATATACAGGTCATCGAAAATCGCTATAAAAGTGATTACCGTTTTAACAAAAGAAATAAAACAGCAACTATTGCATTGCTGTTTCCTTCAGCGGTCCAATGAGTGATCAACAGGGAGAAAAGAACTGAGGAGAGGATGGGCCACCCATGGTTATTTGAGAGCCTATGTCTGACGTCATCGTAGGTGGTCATGGCTGACTGCTTGCAAAAGTTTCTGTGTGGTCCCAGTGCCTGGTGGCTTATAGTTCCATAGGTGTGGCCGTCTTCTCCTTCTTGTGCATACTTCCAGAATGCACTGTACGTTACTTTCTCTTTCACCATTTACTCTGTATTCTAATGTACCCTTCTTCCAGGACACACCTGGAAATGGACTCTCCTCTGCTCTGTGTACTGTTCTGGTCAAATATTTTAATTCAAATACATTAAGAAAAGAATAAAAGACATTTTAAAGATCAAGTAGCTGGGTAAAATCTATTAACGTTATGTTTTAATTTTAGTGTGTTGCAGTTACTGTTTCCATTCTCCATTTTGGCTAATGCTGGACTTTTACAAAAAAATGTCTTTCAATGATTTTTATTGTCCCCCAACTGACATCACAGCTGCGGTTTGTGACACCACAGCCTGTTTCATGGTAAACACTAGAATTCCATACACAAAGGCACTATAAGGTAGTTGGGGACAGTCACATTGTTTTTATACTCAATTCTTACCAAGATGAGTCATAAAAGAGAACCTGAAAATTAAAAAATAAGTTTAGCTATAGTCAGTTGCAATAGCTAGAACATTCTGTTTATGGAAAGGCATGCTGAAGTGCACAGTTTTTTTTTTTTTTTTTAAAGTTGAATATGAAACATTTTAGACAGTTTTCAAGTGTTAGGTGTAGGAACTTAATGATGCAGTGTGGTTGGTGTAATAAGTACCCAAAGTATGGGTTATTGCGACAGCCCTTGTGAGCACCAACAGCTGATCACATTACAGCATTTCCCCTGCCCATTTTCTAACACTGATGACAAATAAGCAAGACTGGATGCTAAATGCACTGGATAGTGGAATACCAGGGGTTGAAATTAACATAAACAGCTCTAAGTGATAACAGAAGGGGTAAGCGGGTGGTTGACGGGCTACAATGACCGGGGGCAGGACGCGTGTCAATGGATTTCCTCCTAGTAGCTTGAGTTGAGATTAGCCCTCCCCAAACCTCACATACACAAGAACTGGAGCTGGTTGGTGACTGACAACAAGAGGAAGAGACGGGCCAGTGAGTCCATATGGCACAACACTATCTGCACAGAATGCAAGGGTTGGGGGATGGGAAGGAAGAGAGGGGCTGTGAATCCACAATCACTGAAAAATCAAACAGACCTTTAACAGCCAGCCTTGTGGCGTGGAGGGTTGAGGAACCCTGTGCCTAACCAGCCGTCTCGCTGGGAACGAACCCATGACATCATGGGTCGGCTGGGGTGAAGAGGATTGAGCATCCCACTCTTCTCCTTAGGGGAGAAGGGGGTATCATTCTGTCAAGCAACTGTCACCTACGAAACATGGTGGCAGTTCAGGCAGAGACCAGAACAAGCATAGTTAGTGATGCCGAGTGCCTGCAGTGGAAGCTGACACCTTGCAGCACTCCACTCTTGGCTGGAGTCCTAAAGGGAAACAACAGCAAAAAACCTAGCCATGCAGAATGATGACCATCACCCTGCATGCAGACCCTACACCCCCTGACCTATGCAGTCTCCCTATGCCAAATGGAACCGAAGCTCACAGCAGGGACTTGATCTACCCCCCCCCCACCCCACCGACCTCCACTGTGGTGAGGAGATACCATGGGTGACTACCACGGAGGTAAGTAAGTGCTAGGAGCAGGCGGGGAGACAGGAGGGCAGGTTGGTGATGGGAAGAAAATAAATTAACAAAAAAACACCCTTAATATCCCATCCAGAAGGCTTGCTTAAAACTTGCACAGCATGTAGTTAGTGAACCATGTCATATGCTTGTCTGCAACACATGTGGTTCACGCTGATCTGGCAAAACGCATGTGTAAGTACAGGCAGCATACGCAGTTAGCAGCTGACTTTAGAGGAGACAGGCAGACATTTGAGCACAGAGTACTAACTAATCAAGTTTCTAACCTAAAAAAAAAAAAAAACTTTTAAAATGAGCATGAATCAATGCAGTATTTCCAATTTTTTTTTTTTAAATCATTTTTTGACCAGTGCAGGTGACCTGACTCTAGTGCATGTAACTTTTTTTGCCACATGCACTATGGTGCAAGTACTTAAATCCCATTCTTACCGGTAGCACCATATGGCATCAGAACCATCCACTGCTTAACCCGACCCAAAATGGCCAAATAAGATAGAATCAGTTAAAGTTAATTTCTACCCCCATGTAATACAGATATACGGAAATCACAAGTCCACTCAGGAATGCTGTGTGGCACCTTTAACAATACTAACAAAAAATCTCTACAATCCCAAAGAACAGCATATGCCTTCATATGAGCAACATTCCAAGTGTACCTGGCAACGTGGGAGAATGCATCCACAAGTACCGATTCAAAGTCTCTGGTGAACTCTGGCCCTTTCCTCTTACTGTTTTGGATGACATCATTGGCCAGGTAAAGGAAGGTTAACTTTCGGCTTGGTTTAGCTGGAAAAAGAAAAAGACACTTTAAATCTGGGCCTCCTGCTCTGTAGCCAATTTTTCTTTTTTTACTATCTCACTAGATTTCGTCCCAACATTTCTTAAAGTGCCTGTCACCTTCTTCACCACCCACATGTCCACTCCCCAGCCAGGTAGCCTTTTCACCTTCCAAAGGTCCCAACACCCCTGTTCTAAGCATCTGCAGGCTTAAAAGCCTTCCCTCTGCATAGTGAGGCCCGGTCAAGAAGAGGATCTGGTAAGGAAGGGGGTAGCAAATTAATGTATTTATTAATTTAAAGACTCAACAGAAAAGCACACTGAGTTGCAAACAGTTCATTTTCAGATGCTTCCTGGGTGAAGGATACAAAGGAACACAGAAGAGAAAATAACGTTGCAATGAGGTACACGCCTCACTCTGCATTAAGTGGTAGAATATATACCATATATACTTGTGTATAAGCTAAGTTTTTAAGACCAAATTAGAACATCTAAGTCGGGGGGTCTTGGCTTATACGCGGGTCACTGCTGTCACCCGCTAATTAGTCACAACATGGCTGCTCGTAATCTCACATCACTCAAATCAGACAGTGTTATTTAGGTACCCATATCTTACTCTGCATCACAGTCGCACTACCTTCAGGAGAAAGAGCAGTACTGGCAAGCGAAAATGGAGCTCCTATGATGCAGCCTTTAAGCTGCATGTTGTAGAATTTGCCGAGAGCTCAAACAACTCCACTGCAGCCAGGCACTTCGCGATAAATGAAAAACAAGTGCGGGACTGGTGCAAGCAGCAGGATACACTCAGGGAGATGCCAAAATCTAAAAAAGCCTGCCGTGGCGATCAACCTGCTTTCAATGATTTAGAGGTCAAACTAAACAACTGGGTACTTGAATGCCGCCAGAGCGGTTACACAGTGACCCAGCTATCCATCAGCATGCAGGCACTAAGGTTGGCAAAGAAGCCCAAGTACAGCTCCACAGGTGCGGCATCATTTTTGGCTTCAGCCGGGTGGTGCTCGCTGTTCAGGAGCGCTATGGGCTAACCCTCAGACAGCGCACTAAGATTTCACAGAAACTAACATACTAAAAGCCAGCAGAATAGGCCTGATGGTCTGTCGTGTCTGCTCGGTAGCCAGTCCCTATTGGGTGCTCGCTCCCCCACCCCACCCCTAGCCCCAGAGAGGGTCGTCTTTGGCTTCAGTTGACCCTTGCACCTGTCCCACCCCCTCTTGAAGCCCTCCACTGTGCCCTCCTCCACTAGACTCCCAGGCAGTGCATTCCATGGCCCTACCACCCTCTCAGTGAAGTAATGTCTCCTGCTCTCCCCTGTAATTTCCTCCCTCCAGCTTCCACTCATGCCCCCTGGTTGTGCCCCCTTTCTTTAGTCTAAACATCTCTTTGGCTCTGCCCCTGTTGATCCCTTTTACATATTTGAAGATCCTTATCATGTCCCCCGCGTCTCTCCTCTCCTCCAGTGAGTACAGCCCAAGCTCTTCCAGCCTTTCCTCATAGGTCCTCTCTCTCAAGCCCTGAATCATCCTGGTTGCCCTCCTCTGAACCCTCTACAGCAGTGCTATGTCCTTCTTGAGGTGAGGTCTCCAGAACTGCATGCAGTACTCGAGATGCGGCCTCACCAAGACATTATACAGAGGGAGGATCACCTCCCTCCTCCTGGATGTAATTCCCCTGGCTATGCAGCCCCGAATCCTGTTTGCTTTTGCCGCAGTTCTCCTGCAGTTTTCAGTGTTATTCATTTTGGCGTCCGCCACCACTCCCAGATCCCTTTCACTCGTCGTGGTTTGCAGTGAGGCCCCCCCCCAGGGTGTATACATGACCTGGGGTTCTGACCCCCAGATGCAGCACCTCAGTCCCCACCTCCTTGACCACCCCTCCAGGGTATCCAGGTCCCTCTGGACTGTCTCTCACTTCGTCCCAGTCTGCCAGTGCTCCCGGTTTTGAGTCATCTGCAAAGAGGCTCATCCTACTCCTAACCCCCCTCCCTATATCCGAGACATAGGCACTGAACAGGAGTGGCCCCAATACCAAACCTTGGGGGACCCCACTGAAGACCTTCCTAGAGGAGACTATCCCACCAACCACTAAACAACTGTCCTCCCACCCCCATCCCTCCAGCTTTGTTAACAACCCGATATGGGGGACCAAATCAAACGCCTTACTGAAATCCAAGTATAGGATGTCCACCGGCCTTTGTTGGTCCAGGGTCCCAGTCACCCAGTCATAAAAATCTGTGAGGTTAGTCTGACATGACCTCCCCAGGACAAAACATACTGTTTGTCATCCAGGTGCCCCAACCTATCCAGCTGTCTCCCGAGCTTCTCCTTGATGATGCCCTCCATTAGTCTGCCTACCACAGACGTTAGGCTGACAGGCCTGTAATTTCTCATCTCCTCCCTAGACCCCCCTTGGTGGATAGGTACCACCAGACCTTGAACACAAAGTTGATAGTTTTCAACAATTACTAATAAAGATGGGAACACAGCAAATGTATGATTTATCTCAGATAGGGGACATGATGAGACCCCCATGACCCGTTGTTCTTTCTTGTTTAGCTGCTGGTACTAAGCTAAAACCACTTCTTGTGTTCAAACAAAAAACTTTGCCTAAACAAATGACATCCCCCCCCTGGCGTGCTGGTGTACCCTCACCCGAAAGGGTAGATGGATGAGGCACTAGTGCAGATTTGGATGCAGAGGGTTTGGGGGACACGTCCAGGGGCACTACGCTCCTAACGCTCACTTCTTGTGTGGCACATGTTCTGTGCGCATCTAACAGGCGGCATTAAAAAATCTGCCAAGAAATCAAAGGTCGCCCTCTGTGTGATACCGGGAGGGCTGACATCAGTTTTACAGCCTCTTGACGTTTGTCTTAACAACCCGTTTAAAGACAGGGTAAGGCAAAAGTGGAGTGAGTGGATGTGTTCAGGGGACTTGCCAGTTACAAAAGCAAGAAATCTAAAAAGACCAGACCTGGACTTTGTATGTCACTGGATTGTTGAAGCCTGGGATTCTATCCCCATTGACATGGTTCGAAGATCGTTCCTGAAGTGCAGTATCAGTAATTGCATAGATGGGACAGAGGATGACGCACTTTTTGAGGATGAGGAAGGCTTGGTGAGGTTTCGCTCAGTGAGGGTTTGGAAGGTCCTGTCCTTCAGCTCCCATTCCCCTGGTAGTACATCCGTGTGACTGAGCCAGTCTGCTGTATTGTTCTCCTGTCCTGAAATGTACACCGCCAACAGGCTTGCGAGGTAACATGTGGCTCAATGAAACAGCAGGAGGGACTCCCTGAGCATAAGTGAGCTACTTATGCTACCCTTATGATTGATGTATGTCATGGTTGTTCGACTGTCTGTTAGGATCAGAACAACCTGACTATGGACATGTTCCCTGAACCGATGAAGTGCCAAGCGTACCGCTCTCGTTTCCAGAAATTGATGCTGCACCTGGATTCCAGTAGAAGCCATTTGCCTTGAGCCAAGAACTGGCCCAGGTGACCTCCCCAGCTCCTGAGGCTGGCATCAGTAGAGATTCGTAATTCGTATGGATGTCCCAGTTTGCGACCTCTCATGATATTGGTCCTCAGAGTCCACCAATAAAGAGGGATCTATCTAGTGAGGAATTCAAATTTTTGGGTCCGAATTGTGTCCAGATAGAGACCACTGCTTGAGACGGAACGCTTGGATGGGATGCATGGGAATCAGTGCCCAGGAGACTATATCTGCCAATGAGGCCATGGTTCCTATGAGCTGCATGAAGCAGGGAACTGATAACTGGTGAACTCTGACATTTCTTGATAGAATCTGTGAGACCCTGAATTTTGTCTCTGTTCAGAAAACACCTTATTTACTTGCGACTTGATATCTGCCCCCAGATGATTCAGGGTCTGAGCTGGAATTACTAAGCTCCTCTTCCAGCTGATGAAGATCTGTGTGCCTAGAGGCAACGGACGACCTTCACCATGGTTTGTACCGCCTGACTGTTCTGCAGTACCCTGATAAGAATATCATCCTGATAAGGGAAAAGCTATATCCCTTGGCTTGGAAGCCAAGCAATGATTGTCCCTAGGACCTTGGAGTGGACTCCCGGGGCAGATGAGGCCTGAATTGTAGAGTTTTTTTAGTGGAATTGATGTCCCCTCACTTTGAATCCGAGATACAGCCTGCGTGCCTCTCAGAAAGGAATTTGTAAATTGACATCCTGCAAGCCGATAGTTGCCGAAAAAGTCCCCCTGATGAAGCTCCCAGATAAAGGATGGTAGGGTCTCCAATTTTGCAGGATCCGCTGTGCAAAACCATTTCGACATTTCAGGTGCAAGCCTGGTCTGAATCCTCCTGTGCATTTGGGAACAATGAAGAAGAGAGCGTAAACACCCAGGGATTGAAACTGGCACCATCCCACTAGCCAAATGCTGGCAGATTTTGTATTGGTCCAGTAAGATTTCCCTTTAACTAGCCCTGCGAGCTTGTACTGGAGAAAGTAACATTTCAATAAGTAAACCAGCTGGGCCAGTGGAAAAGTCTGTGGGGCTAGTAGATTTTCCCTGTCACTAGCCCTGCTAGCTAGGGGCTGCAAAACTTAATTTCGACCCCTGAACACCCCGGAGAATTCTGTGGTGGGAGCTCACTGACTGTTGCTGCCTGCAGCCTCTCAGGGGTCCCTTCCTACTCCTCTGAAGTTGTGCTGGTTCCGGAAGGAGAACCATGTTCGTTTGCCTGAGAAGTTCTCATTTAGCCCTTTGTTACAATTTTGGGCATGAGAATTCCGTAGGAGGTCTGGTCTTTAACTGGGGCTTGCACCCATTAGTGGTCTCACCTGATTCTTTCACCACTTCTGAGGGTGGAGAGGAATAAGCATTCACCAAGGGAATCTTTGAGGAGGCGCCTGGTGGCCAAGTGTTAAGTCAGAGGTTGCGCCGAGTAAAGTTAAGTGACTCACTCAAGATCACACCATATAAAAGTGGGGGGTGAGACTCAAAATCCAGGTCTTCAGGTACACAAGTCTCCTGGTTTGCAGGTCAGTGCTTTTAACCACTACACTGTACTGCCTGCACCTGAAGTGTGATAGAACATAGTTCTAGCCATGCATCTGACTGCTTCCTCCAACACTACTGTTGAAAAGGTGGAGGCTAAACCAAGGAGCTGGAGTCACTGCAGTACTGCCTGTTTTTCTCAGAATATTTCACCAGCTGGAGAGCCAGGTCCATGGCCCAAGAAGCAACAGCTCTGGCTGCAAAAGATTAGCTGTCACTACCTTGAGCGAGGCTGCCAAGCTTGGAAGAGCGTCCTTAAAGATGCATACATTTTCCTGTCCACTGGGTCTAGTAGAGTGGCCCAACCCCCTGCTGGAATAATTGTTTTCTTGGGTTCGAAATCAGAGGATAATTTCTGAAGTTATCCCGCCACTTTTCCATTTGCTTTTTGTTGAATTTTAGTAACTTAAGAGAGTCCACATGAGACCAGATAGGGTTTCCCTGGCCCTTGCCATTCCTCTGTTAGCAAGTATTCGATAGCTGGAGGGATAGGGAACAGCGTGGCCAGCTAAGAGGAAGATGAGAGTCTGAAGCTGGTTTGTGATGATGAAAAAGTCCAGATCGCCCAAACTAAAGTTCCTGGAAGGTGGACTGCTGGAGATCTTTTCGTTTCCTTGGCGTGGTGCGCAGAGTTGCCCCACCTTGTCTGAGGACGAGGATGGAGTTCTCATTTAAGTTGCCTTCCAGTGGCCATCCACTCGGGTGACTTAGGAGGCTGCAAATGGAAGCATGAGGGCACCAGAGCGAATGCTCTGCTCTGTTCTGTTTTTTTATTAGACCTGGGCCAGTGAGAGTGTGGCCAGAAGTTGGCCCTTCCAGGTGGACGCGTCCTCCTCAGTTTGAGTAGCCGGCTGCTGATGCCTCCACTGGGTCTTCTATCCTGGAGTCCGCTGCTTTCTCACTCTTACAACAGCGAGAGAGAGAGAGAGAGAGACTACAAAGGTGGCCAAGGCCCTCTTGCATGCTCTTCGCTCCGGGGACTTGGTGGGGGGGCTGCAAATCAAAGCAAGAGGGGCCCAGGGCAAATGCTCTGTTTAGTTTCTCGATGAGGCTTGGAGCCAGCGAATGGGTGGCTAGCTGCTGGGGCTCCCTGGTGGCCGAAATCCCTTCAGAGCGGTCAACCTTCTGTTCTGCCTGTGCCGGTGAGCATGGGGTTTCTGCCAGATCCTCTGCCCTCGAGGTCGCTGCCTTCTCACACTTTAAACATAGGGAGCCAGCGAAGGTGGTTAGCAGGAGGGATTTATATCTTTGGCATTTCCTGCCCCTGGGTGGCTTATCCAAGGACATACTGAGAAGAGAGTCTTCTCCCTGAATCAGAGCTCTGAGAAAGGGGGCCCCAACCCCCCCGACAGCCTTGAAGGAATCCCTTCTGACGGAGCCCCTAGGAAGCACTATGCCTTGGATGATGAATTTAATCTTTCTCTTGAAGGCTCGAGTAGTGACTGGGGTATGTAAGTCCAGCCATGCTAAAATCACTTCAGTTCCCCTTTTACTTGACTCAAGTAATGAAGAGGAGAGGGAGCCACAGAGGGAGTGCTAAATGGGCTGTCCAGCAGCAAGACTGAGCCCAAACATTTCCAGGAAAAATTCCCTGGGAGACATGGAGCGAATCTGTGCAGTATGCAAGGCTGAGGCTGGGTGGGACCGCCAGAGAAAGGCTTTTCTCAATTAACTTCCTTAAAATTCCCCTTTCTCTGATGAGGATATCCAAAAGAAGAAAAGAAAAGCGCAACTTACAGTTTGAAGTCTTCAGCTCTCCCATTAGGTGACAGAGTTCTGCTACAGAGTACCTGCCACATGGAAGGCAGGAAGTGAACTGGTGTTCACAGGAAGTGGAGGGGAGGATATCCAGGCTGCAGACTTTTGGTTCCTGCCTGCATTGTGGCATCAGGAGGTGTAGCCCACCAGTATGCCCAGAGACCAGCTTTAGGAGAGAGAAACCGGTAATGACAGTGAGTCAGCTGATTTGTGTTTTAGTGTCTCTATAGCAGGCACTGGAGAGCGAGAGAGAGACAGACACTGAGCAAGTGTTTAATTTAACATTGCTGCACTCTCCTCTTCTGTCTGTCTCTTTCTGTCTGTGTCACTCCTTCACATCAACTTAATGTTCCCCTTCCATTTTTGACACCCCTCGTTTTGGAGAGTACTGCCATGCATGTCATGAACACGAAAGGTCAGAAATGATGGAAATATTGTTTTCTGGCATTTCTGTGTTCATAACAGCAACGCAGTATACATGTGCTGTGAGGTAGTATTTTACAAGGTGGCAGGATACAGTACCTTTTGATCTGTTTAAATGGCAAAAAAACACCTTTCTAGATTTTTTTGTTGTTTAAACATAACCCATATTATAGAAGCAACACCTGAAAGGTGTGTGGTTGTTGGAGTTATCAGACACACCCAGGTGTTATGAGGACACTCTGCCACGGCCTCGTGTCTCAACGCACCTGGGGTGTTGATTAATCCCCATTAACTACACACCCTGTTGTGGGTTACTGCTTACTTTTAACCAGGTTACCACAGTGGCTTAGGCCTAAAGGTAGAAACTGTTCTGCACGTATATTATTACAGATCAAGGGAGCGCTCCCAACCAATAGGAGCGCTCCTTTTCCCTTCTTATTCTATGAAGAGCATCTCACGCACAGAAGCCCTGTAAACTGGCATATTCCGGGACAGTTTTAAAAAAATAAAATAACACTGATCACTCAATCTATAATATATCAATTTGTCCCACGTCGCCACTCGTTGCGGTACAAGAGTGGTTTCACTTGCATTCCAAAATGAAAATGAAAATTGAGCATTTACAGTATCAAGACTACAGCTATAACTTAAATTAAAGTGACACGGTCAGCTTTTCCCCTTTGTTTTTGAGAAAATCTAATCAGTGTGCCTGTTGGCACACACTGATCATAGCTGCACTGTAGAATGCCCCCATCTGTACAAAAAGAAGTATTTGTACATGTTTTTATGATTTTTAATAAAATCCCTTATTCAGTCGGGCAGCGCTTAAGTAACCTGCCACCGGAAGCGTGTCATCTTCAGAACGCACTCGACAAGACAAGAGCGCAGTCATGAGGGTGGTTTATCCATGCTGATTGAAACAAGATGATCAGTGATAAGCTGAATTTGAGTGTTTCATGATGCCTGCGAAGCTGTGGGTCTCAATGTATATTTTATCAGAGCGAATCTCGCGAATGCGCAGACGCCTGCTCATGCACGGATTTCGCCCATGATTAAAAATATACATTGCGCCCCTCAGTGCTTTGGTTTTAATTAGCAGCCATCACGAAAGGCTCAGGATTACAGCTTTATCCACTGATCATCTTTTTCAGTCAGCATGGAAAAATTATACCGCGATCGCGCTTCTTGTCCAAGGTGCGCTCTGAAAATGGAGACGCTTCCGGTGGCGGGTTCGCCCGACTGAATAAAGGACAGTGCCCCTTTAAAATGTTTCTGTAGCTAAACTTTTTAGATTGCCAACAAAAGGAAAATCCCAGCGAGAACACAGGCTGAGTCTTGCATTGATGACAATCTCCTGCCTGTGACATCAGTCATTCACATGGCACCAGACGAGGATGTCACGAAGAGGGCACTTTGATGCCAGCTCCAGCCTTGCCCTCAGCAGTACGTGCACTATAAGGCTCAATGATCCATTTTTCTTGCAGAAATCCTTAATGAAAAATAAAAGTAAAAAAATGGTGCAGATTTAGAAATATCTGGAATGTTTTGCAACTCAGTTCAGCTAATGCCAACTTTATTTAATTAGAAGTGTAAGAATGCATCGCACTAGCCAGCCCAGTGGCACAGTGGGTTGAGGCACTGAGTCCCACACAATGTACTACGTGAACAGACACAGGTCACTTGGGGGCTGGCCAGAGGGAGAGAAAATTAAGCAACCCAAGGACAGATGTCCTGCCTCAGCAACTGAGGGTATGTGGAGGGGTTGTGGGATAACAGATGGACCAGACACCGAACTTCAGATTCAACACACAATCTCTCTGTGAGGTTTATTTAGAATATAGGAGATAACCTTTAAGCAATGGCATATCCCTTCTTCAGTACATCAGTTTGCAGCAACATACTATGAATGGCCTTTCTCTGCACTTACCCAGCACCTTCTGAGACAGACCTCTGATCTAACCACTTTTCAGTGGAAACCCTTCATCCCTATGTGGGCCCCATTTGCTTGGGTAGTGGGGGCTCAAAAGAAAAAAAAAAAACAAAACAAGCTAAAAAACAAAGAACCTCAGTGCAGAAACACTGAAAAAAGGATTACCCCAAAGGGCATTGGCAACAAATCAAGTTTCAAAGAAATACATTATACATACTAAGTTCCATAATGCAAAACATCATGGGATATATGCAAATCACCATGAAATTTCAGACTAGTTCAGTTTACAGCAATTTACATGTATTTTAAATAGTACAGTACAAATAATTTAATTTCTAGAACAGTCACCTAGTACTTTTTACCTTTATCAAAAAACACCTAGTGCCATGGTATTTTCAACATTAACGGGTTTCATAAACATATGGTATATTATGACATAGTGCTAATACATACTAAATTCAACAACGATAAACACAATCTGTTTTACATACGCTTGGAGGTCACAACAATAACCTCCCTGTACGAGGACCTGAGAGGGAAAAAGAAAATTAAAGAGGACGCTATAGCATAGTCAAGAAAGGGAAGGGGGTGTCCAATCTTTTGGACTAGAAAATGTAAAGGATAAATTAGGCTAAGAAAATAGAAGAACTATTGCAACAGATTTAAGAAAAGGTCGATCCTCAAGAGTGGCAGGAGCTCCCTGTCACATATCCCCCACCTTAAGAGGGAAGTAGTTATTGCAGACTGCTTACCACCTTCCTGTCCCAGGAAGGGATGGCGCGTCCACCATCCCTCTTCAGAAGCTCTGTCTCAGGGTCCCTATTAACGATAAACATTCTATCATGAACATAGTGGATATCATCATTTTTTTACCCTGAGGCATTAACACATTTCTCAATAGAGACTAACAGTACCTTTCTTGAACTCTCTTTTTAGGGGAAGTACATCATATTTCTTAACCAAAAAATCTGGACGGCTGTAAAGTCCAGTACCACAGAAGCAGTTTCTCTGGGGTGAGTAATTACCTGCTCCAACCCCACCAGACCTGTCAGTTTTAAGCAGGGGCCCAGTCCTAGGTTTAACCCCTCTACATAAACTCACTACGTCTCTTGATTCATTTCACTTGCTACAGATACAGACGCCTGAGGGTACACTCACTTTGGTGTTACCCCAACACAGGTTCCAATCCATTTTCCACCCACCTCCTCGATCTTAACATATTGTAACATTTTGGCAATATTAGCATCTTTAGCCTGCAGCATACCCCAGTCAACAATGTTAATAGATTTAGCTGCATCAATACAAAAAAAAGTTCCTTCAGCCTCATAGGTTTCTTCTTGCTTGCTTGGAGTCTTCAACCCCAGCACAATATCACTAGGCACAGTCTTACCTGGGGTCTCACATTCAAGTTCCATACTTGCATCTCCAACCGCCAACAGGTAACATCCTGGGAACACAGGAAACAAAGGAATATCCTGCTCAGTCAGAGGTTCCTCCTCAAACTGAGCCCATGAAAAATCCTCCTCCGACTCTTTATCCAAACTCTCTGGTAGAAACCTCTTGAGCACTTGGCACTGGTGTTCCACCTCTCTGCGCAGTCGGTCTGCCTCCAACCATTGCCCACTCGTCCAGAGGATCATTCTCATCAGGGTCTTCACCTCCGGGGTGTTGTCTCTCGCACCTCCAGTCTGCCTCGACCTGCATCTCTTCATTGTCTTCAGGCTTGGCCTTCCTTCAAGCTCCTAGGTCTAGTCCTGGCAGCAGCTTCTCTCCATCTGTTGGCCATGGTTCTGGCCAGAACCCCATGGACTCTCTTGTCTGGGTTCTCCCCTGGCAACTCCTGATGCATCAGTCCACCTGGGATATCTGGGTGATATTCACCAGAAAACGTCCCTCTTCAACCAGTCCAGACCTGACACTAAGTCTGTAGAGGGGTTGTGGGATAACAGATGGACCAGATACCGAACTTCAGATTCAAACCCACAATCTCTCTGTGATGTTCATTCAAAATACAGGAGATAACCTTTAAGCAATGGCATATCCCTTCTCTGCTGTTAGCCAGCACCTATTGACACTGATCTCTGATCTAACCACTTTTCAGTGAAAACCCTTCATCCCTACCTGGGCCCCGTTTGCTTGGGTAGTGGGGACTTAAAAGGAAAAAAAAAAAAAAACAAGCTAAAAAACAAAGAACCTCAGTGCAGAAACACTGAAAAAAGGTTTTACCCCAAAGGGCACTGGCAACAAATCAAGTTTCAAAGAAATACAACATCATACATACTTCCATAATGCAAAGCATCATGGGATATATGCAAATCACCATGACATTTCAGACCTGTTCACTTTACAGCGATTTACATGCATTTTAAATAGCACAACTAGCAATTTCTATAACAGTCACCTAGTACTTTTTATCTTTATCAAAAACACATAGTGCCTTGGTATTTTCAACACTTACAGGTTTCATAAACATAAGGTATATTATGACATAGTGCTATTACATACTAAATCCAACAACGATAAACGCAACCTGTTTTATATACGCTTAGAGATCACAACAATAACCTCCCTTTACGAGGACCAGAGAGGGAAAAGGAAAATTAAAGAGGACACTATGGCATAGTCAAGAAAGGGAAGGGGGTGCTCATAGGTGGCCAACCTTATGGACTAAAAGTTATAAAGGGTTGATTAGGCTAAGAAAATAGAAGAACTATTGCAACAGTTTTAAGAAAAGGTCAGTCCTCAAGTGTGGCAGGAACTCCCTGTCACAGGGTACAAGCGTCCTTCTTGGTGACTGCCACATACAGGAATCTGGGTGGCAGTGTAGTGGGACCCAAGGGCAAGGCATCCCACCCACAGGACACTTGGCAGCATCTCTGTGGAGGCAGAGCACGCATAATCAGTCACTGCACACACTATGGGACCTGGGGGAAAAATGGCAGAAAACCCCTGTGGCTGGATGACAGCCTGGTCCCCCACAGGCCCCACACCGGTGACTGGGCACTTTGGAATGTCCTCTGGCATGGCAGATGACAGAGCAGACCTCAAAGGTAAGACCCAGAGATGCCAGGGGATGGGGCTGGGGGAGGATCATGGGAGGTCAGGTGAAACAGGAGATGACTATTAACTAGAGACAAAAAAGGCAAAAAAAAAAAAAAAAAAACACCACACGAGCATTAATCAATCAATGCAGAATTTTCACCGCTGTATTGCTGCTGTTAACAGTTCTTGCTTGTACACATTTTTACTACATATTTACCCAAGACAGAGCACATGAGATGCAATATCTCATTTTCAGTGGTGTCCTGCTCTGACACATTGTTAGACTGTAATTAACCAGAATAGGGCAACTGAGAGGCAATATTCTACTTTAAAGTGGGCTCCCACATTTTGACCCCAAATGTCCAACTATCTTTTTATGACATGATATTATGATCAACACAGCTGGAATTTTTAAAATCCCATCCAAAAGGTGATTTTGCTGTGCAACTGTGGAAACAAGTTGTGGAGGGGATTTGAAAAAATGACACCTGCCATGTTCAAGAGGTGGGGTAGCACAAGGGATATGTTGAACATCAGGGGCCAAACTTTGCAAAAATAAAGTTACGAGTAAATGCTGGAACAATTCTGTTTCCACATAACTTGGTTTTTCACATTTTTACCCAAAGTTTTCAGCATAACCTTTTTATGACCACTCCTGAGCATGACTGGTGTCATTTAAAAAACAATGGCTGAAACAACACTTTGCACCACAACCGTTAAAACACATTTTAGGTAGGATCTGAGAAATGACAGCTGTCACATTCATGCATCGCTGGGAACAGGGAAGGTACCCAAAAAACTGGAGGACAACAGATGCAGTCCCCTTGTACAAAAGCGGGAACAAAGAGGAAGCAGGGAACTACAGATCAGTCAGCCTGACCTCGGTAGTGGGGAAGATCATGGAAGCACTACTGAAGGAGAGATTGGTGGAACATCTGGTTGCCAACGGACTACAGGACCCAAGGCAGCATGGTTTCACTGGGGGGAGGTCATGCCAGATCAGCCTCATTGAATTATTTCAACTTGGTGACAAGGGAGGTGGATCAGGGGAGGGCAGAAGACGTGGCCTTTAGGGACTTCAGCAAGCCCTTGACACTGTGCCACATAGAAGGCTATTAAACAAACTGGGGAATATGAGAGTGGGCAGGACAGTAGTGCAGTGAGCGTGTAATTAGCTGGGTGGCAGGACACAGAAGGTGGTGATAAATGGCTGTCACTCCACAGAGGGAAGAGTGACCAGTGGGGTACCGCAGGGATCAGTGCTGGGACTGGTCCTATTCAACGTCTTCATCAGTGACATTACACAGGACCTAGAAGTCAGAATTTCCCAGTTTGCTGACAACATGAAGCTCTGTAACAAAGTGGATACGCCAGAGGGTGTGGACAGAATGAGGAGGGACCTGCAGAATGGTGAAGGAGTTTGGCAGTTGAAATTCAGTGCAAAGAAATGCAAAATAATGCATATGGGGCACAAAACCCTGGAACAATATCTCAGTTGGGGGTGGTGGTGGTGGTGAGGATATAGCATGCACCAAGCAGGAAAGGGACCTTGGTGTTATCCTCTCTGATGACCTCAAGGTAGGGAAACAGTGCGACAAGGCAGCATGTAAAGCAAATTGGATGCTGGGATGCATAGGCAGGGGCATCACCAGCAGGAAAAGGGAGGTCATAATTCCACTATACAAGACACTAGTGAGGCCGCACCTGGAGTACAGTGTACAGTTCTGGAGATCTTACCTATGTAAGGACATAGGGTGGAGAAGGTTCAGAGGAGGGCAACAAAGATGGTACAGGGATTGCATCACAAGTCCTATGAGGACAGGCTGAAGGACTTGAATAGTCTCCCTGGAGGAGAGGAGGGGGAGAGAGGGGATATGATAGTGACATACAATTACCTTACAGGGAGGAACAGGGTGCAGGAATACACTATTTTCCAGTGAACAAGATGTTCCAGGACTAGAGGGCATGGGATGAAGTTGGAGGGAGGACGATTCAGAGGAAAAGTGAGGAAGAATTTCTTCACAGAAAGGGTGGTGGACATGTGGGACACCCTGCCAGAGGAAGTGGTTGAGGCTGAAACAACCAACCAACCACAGGATTTAAGAATGCATGGGGATATACATAAGGGAATCCTGGAGGTCAGGGGCAAAGGGCAACAGACTTCTAGAATAACGTAAATGGAACTTACAAGCTCAAATGGGTATACTGGGTGGGACACAGGCCCTTATCTGCCAACAGTATCCATGCATTTACGTATCTATGAGATGGTGTGAAAAAATAGCTATGCTGAAAAGTTGGGGTCAAAATATTGAAAATTATCACAGTTACAAGTGCGCGTTGAAAAATTGCAACACAGACTCATAACTTTGTTGTTTTCTCATATTTTTACCCCAAACTTTCAACATAGCCTTCTTATGATCCGAATACTTTCTGGGGGTCCCACCATTTTACTTATCCTCACATGTGCAGGGTTCATTTCATAAATTTATCTTGGTGGGACACTGACCCACTGAGTATAAAAAGTAAGGGTCAAATGAAAAAAATCATGGGTAATATTGCTCAACCGAGCCCATATTCCTAAAACTGTAGTTAAAAAACCTGTACAACAGTGAGCAGATGGTCCCCAACGCACAATAAAAAGATGGAGCAGAATTAAAAAACTGATGGAAAGGTACCTCGGTGCCTTCCCTCAGTGAATGGCATAACCTGATGGTCTTTTTATTTGACATGAGAGAATTTAAGGCCGGTCCGGTGGCGCTGAGGACTGAGGTGCTTCATGCCTTACCTCGCGCCACATCGGGGGTCAGCAGGAGAGGAGAAGGATCGAGCATCTGATGGACTGCTCTGCTTCTCTGGGGGGGGGGGTCGCCAGTGGTCGGCATTTGACTGGCCACTAGCGGAGACTGGGGGTCAGTGCGCCTACGCTGGAGAAAGGGGGAGGAGATGGCGTAGACGCTTGGAGGAGCGCGTGTGGATGCGTGCATGCTCTCTCCACAGGCATCACTGCACACCTCACCTCCTGCACGGGAGAAGATGGAAACTGTTGCCATGGCGAATGATGGAGGGTGCCTCGCAGTCTCTGCTCCCGGCTAGCCATGGCGCTGGCCACACTGGAGCCGGTCTCAGGTGGGGGTTGGGGAAACCCCTCCGACCCCACGGGGGTAAGCCGTTGAGGACGGGTCAGTGCCGGGTGGTGTACGCCGGGGGACGGGGTTGGGGTCTCCCTCCGGAGGTAGAGGCTGTGGCACAGGTGGGGTATAAATCAATAACAAAATTAAAAAAAAGAGAATTGGTTATTCCTTGGTTGAGAAGTTGTATATCCTACAGAGAATCTGATCACCCTTCTGGGAAATGAAATAACTGTTTTTGTTGATAAATAGTGTTTTGAGTATCTTACAAACTGTATGTTATTGTTTTATCCTGTATAGGAGTTCTTTTAGAGTATGAATAGTTCTTAAGGCCAAATAATATCTTGCTAAAGTTGTAATAGTTAGATGTCAGGTTATCCTAATGTTCTGTAAGAAAAAATTACTCACCTTAGTAATGTTGTTTCTTCTAATGGAGTCTTGCTATATTATGACAACTGCAGTTTGACCGCAGGTTAGAACTGCTCCGGAGGTGAAATAGTTAACTTTCCATGCAGGCATGGAACTTAGAGCGCGAGCTCGGTTGAAAACTCTGTTTGTTGTGCTTCAAACGCAAACTGTCAGATCTTTACGACCTAAAACTCACTAAGGTTCTGTGTGGAAGCTGTAAACCTACACTAGCCAACTGGCTACTAACATAAACACTCATTTTTGGCCTAAAACAAAGACTCAAGTCAGGAGACCCAAAAATGCAAAAACACAACACCAATTCACCCAAAAAGGTAGGTGAAAAACAACAAGGTGGGCATCAAAAAAAGAGCCAACCCTGTACTGCCCACCCACATCCCCAAAACAGAGGTTCTGAGAGGGGCAGGCAGGGAGAGAGGTGATAATATAGCAAGACTCCATTAGAAGAAACAACATTACTAAGGTGAGTAATTTTTTCTTCAAACAAACAACATGAAGTCTTGCTATATTATGACAATTGCAGACTACACAGCAGTACCCCCATGGAGGAGGGACAGAACCTACCTAGGAAATAGGCTCTGAAGCACGGCTGTGCCAAACCGAGCATCACTCCTAGCCTGGATGTCCAGGGAGTAATGCTTGGTAAAAGTGTGAACTGTTTTCCAGGTAGCTGCTTGACATATTTCTAGAATAGGAATGTCTCTGGCAGCAGCCAGAGAAGCAGCTGTACCTCTGGTAGAGTGAGCCCTCAGGCCTGAGGGGGAACTTTACCCAACTTCTCATAGCAGAATTGGATACAAGAGACAATCCACCTGGCAATGGATCTTTAGTGGCTGGCTTCCCTTTACCAACTTCGCCATAGGTGAGGAACAGTTGGAGGAGTCAAACCCATGACCCTTGGTACGCTCTGTGTAGTAACTAAGGGCTCTCTTCACATCTAGGCTGTGCAGCATCCTCTCCCCAGAGAAGGAGTGGTCAGTGAAGTACACTGGAAGTGAAATAGATTAAGGTGGAAATCTGAAACCACCTTAGGCAGGAACTTTCTGTTAATCTGAAGGACCACCTTATCTCTGTGAAAAGAGATAAACTCCTGCTCCACTGACAACGCTTGTAATTCACTTATGCGTCTGGCAGAGGTGATGACTACCAAAAACACAGTTTTCCAAGTCAAGTACTTGAGCTCAGCTGAAGACAAGGGCTCAAAGGGGGGTTGCATAAGCTGAGCAATGCAAACATTAAGATCCCAGGCAGGGGCAGGATCCCTGAATGGAGGGTGTGTGAAACAACCCTTAAAAAACTTGGAAAATACAGGATGAGCTGAAAGGGAAGAGGATTTACCTGCTGAAATAAAAGCAGACACAGCTGCCAAGTGCACCTTCAGGGTAGCTGGTCTCAGCCCCAAAGAATTCAGGTGGACCATATAATCCAGGACTGTGGGTAGATCAGCAGAGTCTGGGGAAATATGTTTTCGAGCACCATATGGAAAACCTTTCCATTTGGAATTGTGGTAGCTCCTGGTGGAAGGCTTCCTGAGGCCTTCAATATATCCATTACCTTGGGAAAGGTGTAAATCAGCAAACTCTAACTCTTCAAGAACCAAGCCTTGAGATTGTGAGATTTGAGATTCGGGTACCAGACCCTTCCCTGGGCACAGGTTAACAGATTGTGATTCCTGGGAAGGAACAGGGGAGGATGGACTGCTAAGGACAGCAGGAGTGGATACCACGGCTGGCTGGCCCAATCTGGAGCTATCAGAATGACTCTGCATGATTGGGATCTGATTTTGACTAGCACTTTGAACAGGAGAGGAAAGGGAGGGAAGGCATAGAGAAACTTCCCTCCCAACTGAGGACTAAGGCATCCAGGGAGTGAGCCCAACACTGGGGAGCCTGCAGCAAAAGAGAAGTTGGTGATTGTCTGGGGCTGCAAAAGATCTATCTGTGGGTGCCCCATCTGGCAAATACTACTCCCAAGACCAGGGGATCCAGTGACCATTTGTGGTGGCCCTGGGAAATCCTGCTGAGAGCATCTGCCAGGACATTGTCCTTGCCTGGGAGGTGAACTGCCGTAAGGGAGGTGTTCAGGGAGTAAGCCAGAGACCATAACTTTATCGCTTCGGTGCACAAGGCCGTAGACCGAGTGCCCCCTTGCTTGTTGATGTACCACACTGTAGTGGCGTTGTCTGTTCTGACCTGAATACTCTTGTTCTGAACAGATTTGGAAAAAGCTTGAAGTGCTAGAAAAACTGCTCTGAGCTCCAACAGGTTGATGTGGAGCAGAGATTCCTGGGGAGACCACAGACCCTAGGTGATGAGGTCGCCCATGTGAGCTCCCCAGCCCAAAAGGGACGCATCTGTAGTAAGGATTAGAGAATGAGACTGAGTGACAAAAGGAACCCCTTGTCTCAGGTTGCTCTGATCCTGCCACCACTGTAGGGCTTGGATCAGTGTTCGAGTTACTGGGATCAGCTTGGTAAGAGGATCCTTTCTTTGAGACCAAAAAGCTCTCAAATGGAACTGGATGTCCCTCATCTGAAATCTTGCTCCTTGCACAACTGCTATGGAAGCAGCCATGTGTCCTAGGAGCTGCAGAAAATGCCTTGCTGGCTGGGAGACCTGCAGGGTAAATGAGGAGGCCAGGGAGACTAGGGTCTTTGCCTGTCCAGGGGAGGAAGGCCCTGGCTTCCTGTGTGTTCAGTTCTGCCTATGAAGGTAAGAAGCTGGACCAGCTCTAGAACTGACTTTGAGAGATTCAGAAGGAAACCTAGAGAGGTAACAGTTGCTGCGTTATCTGAAGGTGTAAATTGACCTGGTCTGGGGACTGGCCTACTAAGAGCCAATCGTTCAGGTAAGGAAAGATGGCAATCTTTTGCCTTCTTAGGTAGGAAACTGCTACAGCCAGGCATTTGGTGAATATCCTTGGGGCGAGTGAGGCGAAGGGCATTCCTCTGAACTGGTAGTGGCCTGAGGCAGCTCGAACCTGAGGTACTTTCGCTTAGGGAGCTTCGATGGGAATATGAAGTAGGCATCCTTGAGGTCCAGGGAAGCTAGCCAGTCCCCTGGCCTTAGAGAGGGTAGGATAATTCCCAGCGTCACCATTTTGAACGTTGGCTTTGAAAGGTGCTTGTTTAAATATCTGAGATCCAGGATGGGCCGCCATTCTCCTGTCTTTTTTGGGGTAAGGAAGTACCTGGAGTACAAACCTTTGCCCTGGTGTAGGGGAGGAACCCTTTCCACAGCTCTGAGAGCCAGGAGGGTAGAGACCTCTGCCTCTAGGACGAGTGCCTCTGATGGAGTTGCAGGTGGAAAAGATCTGGTTCTCAGCTTTGGAAATTTTTTGAAGCTGAGAACCAGTCCTTGGCTTACTACTTCCAGGACCCACTTGTCTGATGTTAAAGACTTCCAGTCCTGGACAAAGTAAGCCAGCCTGCCCCCTACAGGTAGAGAAGAATCGGCCCTGGCAATCCCATCAGGGTGCCTGCTTGGCAGGGGTTTTGGGCTGAGGGGTGGAAGCAGACCTGCTTGTACCCCGTCTGCCTCTCCCTCTAAAGAACCCCCTCTGAGCATAGGCGGAGGAGGAAGCTTGGGCTTGGTAAAAAGGCCTATGAAAGGGCCTGCCCCTGCATCTAGGAAGCTGCTTTTGAGGAGTGGCCTGCCTTTCCTTGGCCTGTGCACTCCTATAGGTGGTCCTATATTCATCCATTTTCTTCATGTAATTCTCTGTTTGCTCCCCAAATAGAGAATTTCCCACAACAGGAAAATCCATGGCCTTAGACTGGGTATCCTGAGACAGGGTAGTACATCTGAGCCAAGCCATCCTGCAAAGTGCCACAGATGTAGCCATGACTCTTGATGAAACATCATTAGAGTCCACTGCAGCATGAAATTGCACCTTGGATGCCTCAATACCATCCATAGCCACCTGTTCCAGCTCCCTGGCAAGCTGGTCAGGGACTTGTTTCGCTAGGCAGCACAGTATCCCATCTGGATTTCTGGTACTCTAGCAGCATGTCATATAATTTGCTTGTCTGAGTCCCAAAGATGCTGCCATGTACTGTTTCTTTGCCATAGCATCAATCTTCCTGGAGTCCTTCTCAGGGGGGTGTGAAGCTAGGGGAATATTAGCCTTGTCACAGGCTGCAGCCTGCACTACCCCCACATGGCTGCATTGTTGAGTGAGGAAATCAGTGTCGGAGCCTGATAAGGTATACCTCTTGTCCATCCTTTTATCCACAGGAGGTATAGTGTGAGGAGTTTTTAAAACTTTTACTGTCTGTTTCCGAAAAGATTTATGCAAAGGAATAGACAGTCTCCTAGACTCTGGAATATCCATCATTTCTACATAGTCTGGCTCCTCTTGGTCATCAACAGCTTCCTCAACAGGGAGCTGGAGAGTTTCAGCAACTTTTTTATAAAACATGAAATGAGAAGGGGACTCAGAAAGCCTTGGAGGAGAAACCCTTAGGGGTCTATCTGGAGAGATGTCCGGATCAATGGGCACATCCAGATCTTCAAAACCATATTCACTCTCCTCATATTCCTCTTCCCCTTCCCCCGGTTCATAAAAATCCTCAAAATCATAATTTTGAACTGGTGGAACCGGCCGAACCAAACGCTTACCTGAAGGTGTCGGTTCGGTCGGAAACAGAGAGAGAGACTGGACAATTTGAATTGCTTTAGCTATTTCCTCAGCAGTTGGGGAGAGAACTTTTGGCTCTACACTAGCTGACTTTCTAGTCCTTTTTGCTGGAACCGGCTCCTCAGAACCGGCTCTTCGTTTGCCCGAGGAAGTACCGCCCTGGTCAGAAGGCACTCCCAACCGAACCGGGCTGGCCATCCGGGTCAGCGGACTTTTTGGCCTCCCTTTCCCTGAGCCTACCAACTCTCTTATCTATGGTGGCAGCAGGGAAATTGTGACAAATCTGGCAGTCTGAATTGAGGTGGTCAAACCCCAGACAATAAACACATGTGGTGTGTGGGTCAGCCTTAGCAAAAGCTTCCGCACAAACACTACAGTGTTGAAACCCAGTGGTTCCGGTTTTTCTTTTGGGTTTCTCAGACATAATGCCAGCCTAACCAACTTGCCCATTTATGGAAATCCACCAAGCAAGACACCCTTATCGGTTCCCAACCGTGTCACGGGTCGTGGAAAAAAACGTAATGACATCTGTTATTTTTTAGAACCGATAAGAACCGGGAACCGCACTCTAAAAAAAAGACTAGTAGATTTTAAATACAACCTGATCGGTTCAAACCGAACCGATAAAGAATTACAAGTTCCACGCAGAAAAAATAAATGTAAAACCTATCTATTACTTACATTACCACAGACAGAGCTTGAACCGACCGGTTGCGGTTTAATTTCGGCTAAAAGACGAAAAATAATACTTTTAAACCGACAAAATGAACCGAGCAGAAGGAGAAATCTCCGGAGCGACTGTTCAGTGAGGCGGAGTAAAGAATCTGACAGTTTGAGTTTGAAGCACAACAGACAGAGTTTTCAACCGAGCTCGCGCTCGAAGTTCCATGCCTGCATGGAAAGTTAACTATTTCACCTCCGGAGCAGTTCTAACCTGCAGTCAAACTGCAATTGTCATAATATAGCAAGACTTCATGTTGTTTGAAGCTTGAGTGCAATGTTTATTCTCATGCTTATAAAGCTTATGCTGTAGAAAATTGTGAAAAAAAAAAAAAAAAAAACAGAATTAAAAACTGTATGCCAATTGTCCCAATCCCTCACCCAAAAATGAATCCTGCGTGTCTCATCCATTTCCTCTGGCTCATGCTCCCTCCACTGCATTGATTCTCGCACCTTCTCCCTTACTCACCTCCCTAAGCACCAGCTATAACTCCCCCCGCCCTCTACCCGACTCTGCTGCTGGAGCATTTTCCACCCCTGCTGTTGGGTCTCCTCCTGGGTTCTAACTCTGATTTGAATCGGTCGTCTTTTCCAGCTACTACTAAACTGCCAATTTTGCAACCTGCTCTGGTAACTTTAATTGTGCATCAATATTACTCATAGCATCAACTTTTGGTACCTATTTATTGTTAATGCACTTGCCCTGTTAAACTGTACACTGTTTGCACTACACATTGTACTGCTTCATTACTACTGGGTCAGATAAAATATCTCTGAATGTTTATACAATTGATAGTCATAAAGCTATCATGTATACATATACACCTTCCTCCTGGTCCGGTAGCCATATAATACCAATTTATAAAAAGGGGGATAGATCTCGTCCAGAAAACTAATCGGCAGCGGTCCAGTTAAGGGGTGTATCGGCATATTTTACACCCATTTTTACCCATTTTTGCCCTTTTTACGCCCTGTGTAGAGTCTTGGGTAGTATCATCACGACCAGGTGTTTCCACAGACTTCGCGCATTCGTACTCCAGTCCACCAGAACAGTGTGACCACGCCGCAAAATACTACCTGGCATACCGAAATACTACCAGCTTGGAAAACTAGGAAGCTTTTACTTCCTGGCCTAAAACGTTATCTGCAGCAGTGACTACCGGCCGATCTGTTTACTTGATACATTAGCTAAAATATTTGCAAATGTCTTATTGAATAGACTCCTTGACTGGCTGCAAAAACATGCAAGTATTTCTCCCTTGCAGGCCAGCTTTAAAACAGGCTGTGGCACTACTACTAAAATATTTCTCTTGAATCACTTACTTAAAAAATACGGTATAATGAAGAAACAAAAGCTATTTGTAGACTTTATTTCTGCATTCGACTCAACTGATAAAGAACATTTGTGGGTTCAAATGTATAATCTGGGTACAGATTTAAATTTAATTATTTTGATTAAACATCTATACACCAATACCTGGACAAGGATATAGTATTCTAATTCTGGCCATTTAACGACAGAAATACCAGCTATGAAGGGGGATATACATACACACACACACACACACACACACATATATATACATACATACATACATACACACATACACACACACACACATATACATATATTTTTATATTTATACAACACGTGTTTTGGGATAGATTTGGAGATAAAAAGTGATATCTCAGCTAGGCAATGAAGATATCACTGATATCTCCATGTTCCTATACGTCACTGTG